>PVKC010039361.1:0-12567 GCA_004027635.1 Crocidura indochinensis | reverse complement strand
ACAAAAAAAAAAAAAAAAAAAAAAAAAAAAAAAAAAAAAAAAAGAGGTAAATGAGGAGAAAGAAGAAAAAAGGAAAATGAGGAGAAAGAAGAGCAGGAAGAGGAGAAAGAAGAGGAGTAAGGCAGAAGAGGAGGAGGAAGAGGAAGAGAAGGAGGAAGAGAAGGAGGAGGAGAAAACAAAAGCACTGAGCAAGAAAATGTAGCAATTTAAGCCAGGAACTTTGCTGGACCTAAAGTCTGCTCTTTCTTTGTATGGGGTTGTCAGGATGTAGAGAAGAGTTCAATACATCTCTGTTCTAAGCTGCACCTTCATGTTTATCCATAGACTTGGAAGAGAAATGAGAGAAATCTTCTCATAATATGATATGAAATTATAAGCATAAGGTAAGTCCCTAAAACATGACACAACTTGGAAAACACTAAATTAAAGATATATAATAAGAATTAAATCACTTACACATGTCAAAAACTAACTTATGGAGGTCAAAGCATGCAAAGATGGAAGACTGGCCTGCACTTGTTGACTTAGAATATGAAAGATGCATCATCACTTCTTCTGAATTCTTTTGACGGATGATTTTGCCATTTCTTTAAACCAGATCAATTTCCTGTCTGGCTTTTGCTTCCTGAGTTGGTCCTGACATGATCTTGGTTCGGAAGAGAATATCATATGTTCAGGAAAAGAATGTCTTATGTCCAAGAGCCATACTTATGCCAGTGGTGCTGTTCTCACAGAACAAATCATTGCTCTAGTTACACTGTGATCCCTTGGCCCCTAAAAGGGCACAGATGAGCTGGGTCTGTAAGGGCTGGCATAGATTCAGCACTCACCTTGGCAAATTGGGGGCAAGCTCTAATGTCCTTTTTCCTAAAAATGTCCTGTTTGTATGTCCTCTAAAGAAAAACCTCAGAAATAGGCTCAGGTGCAGGTATTTTATTTAAAAAACAGTGCCAGATGAGGAAGTATAAAGGAAGGTCAGAAAAGTTACTGATCCAGTAGACTCCATGTCACCACAACTGTCTTGGAAAAATCCCTCTAGCCCCAGATGTAGGGCTGGGGCAAGTCTCAATTTCTCCCACATTTTTGGGGTCCCTCAGCTCCAAGGGAAAAAGGTAAGATGACACAGGCATTGAATCCTCCACCCCATGCTGGTCAATTGGTTTACTGGGAGGTGACACTGGTCGCCAAGCCTAACCACTCCCTTGGCTCCATGGCATAGTGGTAAACTGGAGATAGGCTACACGTGAAGAGATAATTCCCTGCCTTGCCTTCCCCAGGGGCTGAGGAGGGCAGATGATGATAAGTGAGGAATCTGCCTCCTCCCGAGTTCTTTGTCCCACTTTCCCTATGACAGTAATGCATCATTGCTTCTGGGTCATAGTTCCAGATAGAGAGATGGTGTTTTCATCCCAGAAGGTTGATGTCTGCTATAAGGTGATCTGGATTTTTTTTTCCTTCACTGTCCAATGATGAAGAGCACTTTGCAAGGCCCCTGTGCTCTGAGACTCAAGGACCCTGCAGCAGGTTCCTTTGGGATGTGATCAAGATGGTGGGAGTGAAAGAGAAAGAAGAGAGGATTGCTTCTATACCATTCTCTGATTGCAGGAACAGCTATTAGGCATTGGTCTCCCAACCTAGACCTTTGATCCTCTAAAGGTTAAATGGAGACTAGGGAGCACTGAATGCCCCACATTTACTTAAAGGGAAACCCAGGTAAAAATTGCCAGATTAAAGAATTGAGGGTGCATTTTCTCTTGACACATCGTGCTGCCCCTCCTCTACTTGTGTCTGAAAGGGCTGAGAAATGTCAATTGTCTCCTGGCTCAGTTACTCTGCTCACCCGATCAATCCATATGAAAAGAACAGATTAAATTGATGGATCCGAGGATATTTAATGATTGCTGTTATTTGACCAGAACGTGCCTCTTAGGAAGTGCCTGTCACATGTCATCAATAGTCTTTTAATTCCAAATTACTGAAGGGAATGTTTTTTTGGCACCCCAACATTGACAGTCTTGGGGAGTTCTGAGTTTATCAGGACAGCTCCTCAACAATGGATAAATGAAACTATGCCCTGTTGTGGAGCTCCCTGTAAATGCAGCTTCCTACTTGAAGACATCTCTTCTCATTGGAAGGTGCATCTGAAAAATTTTTTGACATTTTTTTCTCTGGTTAAATTTCTCACTGTGTATAGCAATATCATGTGTGTGATGCATGTAGTTAGCTACCAGTTTGCAAGCATTTGTTCTACCCATTTTATTTGATTATGGGAGTTTGAAAATTGTAGAGATTTCCATGTCTCCCTTTTGTGGTGAGAAAACAGGAGAGCAGAAAAGTTAAGGAACATATCAGTGCCGAAGAGGAAACCCAAATGACACATTCTGAGTGATGAGGAAACACAATTAGTACTTGGGTACATGTCCATAATGCTCTTTGACTAAGGTGTGAGGCTTAAAAATATGGCAGTTATGGGGCCAGAGAGATAGCCTGGAAGCAAGGCGTCTGCCTTCCAAGCAGAAGGACCATGGTTCTAATCCCAGCATCCCATATGGTCCCCCAAGACTGCCAGGGGCGATTTCTGAGCGTGGAACTAGGAGTAACTCCTGAGCGCTGCCAGGTGTGACCCCCCCCTAAAAAAAACCCAAAATAAAAAATATGGCAGTTATGACATTTTTGTCTTGGCTACCTCGAGGATGTTGAGTCTTTAGGATAGCCTGCTTCTAAATGAACATCTCTACCAACAACATTGAAGGAAGCCTCTCCCACTACATAGATTTCCCCTTCTGTCTGTTTCTCCCAGTCCCTCTCAGTGCAGATCCTGGATTTAGCTGCTAGGTCAGCATTCTAAGGCTGCTCTAAGGACCTGTTCCCTCTAGCCGCCTAATCAGCAAACAAACACTTGCCTCCCCAGGCCCAATCTCAGGAGCTCCAGTTTGGCTTTTACAAATGCACGAAAACAATAGCGATGCATCCTAAGTCCCAGCAAGTGACTGGAATTCTGGTTGCACCGAGGCAGCTTAACCAAGGTAGGCTTCATAGAGGAAGTGATGTTTGCATTCAGTCTTGAACAACCTAGGGAAAAGCCATGTGTGGGAGAAGTGTTCGCTACTTCTTTTTTTTGTTTGTTTGTTTTTGTTTTTAGACCACACCCGGTGACGCTCAGGGGTTACTCCTGACTATTCGCTCAGAAGTCGCTCCTGGCAGGCACGGGGGACCATATGGGGAACCAGGGGATCAAACCGCAGTCCGTCCTAGGTTAGTGCAGGCACCTTACCTCCAGCGCCACCGTCCGGCCCCATGTTTGCTACTTCATTGAAAGAAAGATGGGTAACTTTGGGTTGGTGCGGAATGGTCAGATATGTTTGGGTGTGGGGTGAGGATTGGAGGGGATAAAGAGCACAGGGACTAAAATGAAGCAAGGACCAGAAATAGTTATTTCTCTATCTGTTCTACATTCTAGAAGGCTCCTAAAGGAGGGATACATAGAGAGAAACTCTGGCTAAAGAATGAAGATAAATCAGCATCCTGATAGGTGATCTTGCATGAAGCAATGGAGCTCAGACACCACTGCCTGGCAGATAGCAATTTTGTGGAACTGGAATGTGAAGGGCAATGGGAAATGGAACCACTTTCTCACATGAAGGGAACCACTGTAATTTTCAGTTTGGTGACTTAGCGTATACTGATTGGGGTTTCCCCATGGATACATGTTACTTGGAAAGGATAAAAAGAGTTAGACAGGGAATGAGCTGGATTTGAATTTGGGCCCCTCCAGAATGCTTGCTAGAAAGTACTGAATTCTTGGCAACTTCCTCCTCCCAAAAGAATTGAAACGTCTTCCCTGCTGGGGTAGAACTTGTGTTACTTGTGTGGTGTTTTGCGAGTCCATCTCTTAGAACACTCCAGAACAGATGGTATAACCCCCAGCATCCCTGCCAGACTGCTCCCCAGCTTTGAGCTTACTTTCAGGGCATGATGCCTTCAGAGGTTTTTAGGTAACTATTGCTTCAACCTGGTACATGTTCCTGAACTGAGAGACACAAGACTGCGCTAGGCCTTTAGCTGAGAAGTGACTTATTTTTGCCCCATCTCTTGGTACATTTCAAACAGGGTGTCCTATGATGGAGAGGACTCTGTCTGGCCTTTTTCTCTTTGTGTTCAAAAAAATGGGAACTCACTCAGAGGAGGTAAGCTGCTCAGGATACTTGAAACAACAGCTCACACACCAGAGAAATAGCATAGAAACGTCCCTAGGTCTCTACCTTCCCAGCTCAGCCTGGCTCCAGTTTGCAAGCACCCAGTTGAATCCCAGGTCCCACCCAAAAAGGCAGAACCCACCAGGGATCTGACTATTTTATAGCTCTATCCCCTTACATACATCATTCTTGACTCCCTCCAGCCCCTCCACATTCCTTCCCTCGTGCACTTGATATATGATCTATAAGTTGATGTCATAAAATGCTGAGTTTCTTTAAAAAGAACCCTCTCCTCCTGATTTAACCTGGGTATCATCCAATAACAGACAATAAAGCTCTGCTCCCTGGGTCTGGGCTTGGGCTGGGATCTGCTCAAGTCCTAACTACCTGCCTACTGCTTACTTCTGTCAATCACTTCTTACTTAACAAGTATTTTATTCATTTATTTTTGCTTAAAGTAAGGCATAAATAACTTGCGTAAGAGTAACCTAAAAAACTGGAGCTAAAAAGTTCCTTTCTCTCTTCTTTTCCTTTCTCAGTTGATGCATATGGATAAAGAAAGATGATTCCACTCAGTCCTTTGTAGCCTGTATGGGTGTAGCTACTCAGCTAGACAGGAATAGCTCTAGTCCTTTGGGTAGAAAGGATAGAGAAGGTAGAAGTGAAACGTAGACACATTCTGTGCTAGCCAATTTACCCCCTTTTAACCTGGGTCTCCAACCTTCTTCATTAACCAAAGAGGCTCTAGGCCAGGGGTCCTCAAACTTTTTAAACAGGGGTCCAGTTCACTGTCCCTCAGACCATTGGAGGGCCAGTCTATAGTAAAAACAAAAATTATGATAAAATTTCTATGCACACTGCATACATCTTATTTTGATGTGAAGAAACAAAATGGGAACAAATACAATATGTGGCTCACGGGCCGTAGTTTGAGGACCACTGCCTAGGCTCTAAGTGATCATCCTAAATTCACATTTCTTTCCTTCTAGTAAACAATCAATTTGAGTAGGGGATTACTATCTGAAGAGTTTGTGTACCTCAATGGACCAGTTGGGGGTGTCCATTTAAACCAGGTTTGGAAACCTCACATTCTTGTGACTTTACTAGAGGAGCCTCCAGGAGCTAAGGCCATAAGGCTCCTATGTCTTTGGCAAGACCTGCTCACCTCATCAGCAGAGACCTTACTTTGCCCCATCTTTGCATATCATAAATTCTTTTTTTTAAATTAAGTTTCCTTATTTTAAGCATTATAGTTTATAGAGTAGTTCATAATATAGTCACTTCTGGTATTCAATATTCTAACAGCAATTCCTCTACTAATGTAACATCCATTCCCTTCACCCTGGTCATAAGTTTCCCAATCTCCTTGAAGCCTACCCCTTGGCAGGTACAAATGATTTACTTAATACTATTTGGTACAATTAAAGGGTAATGGACTTATAGAAAGAACTGGATTAAAAGAAATTTTGTGAGCAATGCTGCATCTCAAATGGGATTTTACGTCACTGACTGAAGGTCTACTAAGTTGTATGTTGTTAAACATTCTGTTGTTGTTTTTTGTTGTTGTTGTTGTTGAGGCTATGTGACTTCTATGATAATTTCACATCAAATTTGGTGTATTTGTGCCTAAAAATCAAAATGAAAATTATAGGAATGTTGTGTAGCCATGTAAGTGCCATCCCACCATCCCTATAGAGTTCGGGAATTTGAGGATCTGCAGAGCTGATCTAGTGAGTTCATATGGTAAGAGTGGTGGTTTATAGGGGTCCTCAGAAGGGCTTCAGTGTGATCAGTTGCAAGGCTAGTATGTCCATGAGTTTTTTTCCTGCTTATTGGACCTCTCTTTCAAGAGTTTGATGAGTTTATATGTTAGCTGTTTGTGTAGACAAAGTGGAAGACTCTGGATTAAGAATGTTGCTGCCAGAGATTCCTCTAAGTACAGAATGGAGGTAGCCCAGCCTGACTCCAAGGGCCCACAGAGATCCCAGCCACAAAACCTGCATACTTGGAGTGTTAAGCTACTAGGAAATCTCTATCATGAATTCTATATGCAACTTTTCATGCATTATGGTTTCTCAGCCTTAGTTCAATTAACATGCTGAATCATCTCATTATTTTTATTTTTTTTGTTTGTGAGGTCACATCCAGTTGTGCCAAGGAAAAATCCCTGTTTCTGAACTCAGGGAGCACTCTTGGTGGTGCTTGGGGCACCGTAGGTGATACCCTGGGATCCAACCTGAGTCAGATGGGTGCAAAGCAAATACCTTAACTCTGTACTATCTCTCTGGCCCACATCAGCTCATTATTATTAATGTTCCATCTTAATTCCACATGCATTGAAAGAGACTGCCTTCTCACTAGTGTTTCCACCTATTATGACCAGCAAAGAAATCTCCAAACACAACCCTTACATTGATGCCAGATCTTCTTTAATAGAGAAATATTGAACATGACATCATCATGCTGGGCTGTGCTTAGTATTTATCTCTGGTGCAGGGACATGCTTTTTGTTTGCTTGTTTGTTTGTTTCTGTGGCATCTAGAAGGCTTGTGGAATGAATAACACTAGTAGGAGACAATAGTGGATCTCAAAAGGGTTTTGTGCTTCACATTCATACTCTTAATCAGTTTTCACTATTCACTGGTTAGATGACTTCTTTCTGTGGATCCATGGAATAGAAAATGGAGTAATCTTCTCAGGACCTTTAAAACATCTGTCATAGTGGGACCTGGTCAGGAGAAACAAAGAATAGAAGCAAGGGATAGGGGGACCAGAGTGTCCTGTAGTGAACACCAAAGTGGAAGATATTTAAAGGTACAGGGATGGAAAGTGGCTGGATATGGCATGTCTGAAAGTATATGTCATGAAATGCCTCACTATAGAGGTGACATTTGGAGATCAGCGGGATAATATAGGAATTAAGGTGCTTGCCTTGCATGCTGCGGTTCCTGGTTAGATCCCAAATATCACATGGTGTCTTGAGCACCTCAACACTGGGAGCAAGGGTAACCCAGAACTAGTGGGTGTGGTCCCAAACTCACCCCTCAAAAAAAGACAAAAATGTTAATATTTGGTTTGCCAGTAAATCTTGAGAAGAAAGATCAAAGTACTTAGAAAGTATAGGTTTCCCCAGGCTAGCACACAATAAGTACTCAGGAAGTAATTGTCGATGAAGAGAATGTATTTTCCTCCTCTCTGCAAAGACAGCACTTTGAATACTAGTAAGAGTTCTGGAAACATCAGCCAATGGGGTGTGAATGTACAATGTTTGTGGGCAAAGTCTGAATCAACTCTTGAATCATCCTGTCTCCCAGTGGCTGTTTTCAGAGTTTCTGTAAAATAGATCTCCTCTCCAAATCAATCATTTAATCGCCCAGTCAATCATCGCCGTCATTTAAAACCTGAAACCACATCTCTATATGCTCTGGCCATTTCCAGGCCCAGGTGTGAACCTCCGGCCTGGTAGGGAGAAGCAGGCGAGCCATCCAGCCCAGCAGCGATCTCCCTCACGATCAAATGTGCACCGAGGGCCCAGCTAGCATTACCATTGTGCTTGGATAAGAAGGTCCCCATTCCGGCCCCCGCCCCGCAGCAGGGGGGAAGGAAAAAGAGCTTAATCATTAATAACACTAACTTGCATTTCTAGAGCCTTGAAAATGAGAATTTTGCCCTTTTTTTCCCTGGGAGTAAATTGGGTCAGAGTGTTCCCAGAATTTACATTTCAATTAAAAATACAATAATAACACATTGTGCTAATAGTGAATGATTCCGAGTCCGGGGAAGATGACACCGCCCGCTACTTTGTTAATGAAAAGCCCCCTTCATTCGGATGGGCCACACATCAGCAGTCACCAATCTCCTGTCTTGTTCCGGGTCTGGCGGTAGAATGGGCAGGGAGGGGTGTGGGGGGGAGGTGAGGCGGCCGCACCTCCCTGCAGGGCGTCCAGGGGACCGGCTAGGCTTCCGGCGGGCCCACAGTCCACCTTTCAAACAAGAACCTGACTTTATCGGCCAACCGAGTCTTTCAAAGGAAGCCTTGAAAATGAAGGCGGCTTTTTGTGTTTGTTTCCTTCTTCAGTTGCTCTTCAGTTTAATTTATTTTATTTTATTTTGCTTTTCTAGGTAATAAAGGATGGCTTCAGATGCTGCCACCATCCCATAAGGCCTCTGGGTTTAGTTCTAAGCACACTGATTTTTTTGCCTTCCAACCTGGAAACTGATGGAACATCAGCCCAGGACTGCTGGGGCATTCTCTTTGGGATTGTGTCTGTTTCCAGAACACTAGATTGCAAGCCAACCAAAGGGGTGGGGTGGTCTCTGGGGTCTTTGACAAGGTCCCTGCCTCACGTACCTTTGAAGGTAGTTTAACACCCTCCTTCCAGAGGTAGCTTGAATTACTGGATATCAAGGGGAAGTAGAGCTGACAGGACAGGTGATCCTCTGGAAGATGGCTCTGAAGGGGGCTTGCCTCTAACAGACCCTGGTTCAAGATGTTTGCTCACAGACTATTTCTGAAAATAACCTAGTTCTCTCTTATTTTCATCATGAAACAAAGTTTGGATGCAGAGAAAGAGCTCAGCAGCCCTTCTCCAGGAGTAAGTCTAAGCAGATAAGCAACATTGGTGTTTTCCTCTGTAAAGTAATGGCTCCCTTCACGGTTCATGGGGACCTGTGACTCCCCACAGGTCTAGGCCAGGGAGAGAGTGGTATAGAGAGAGAGTGTGGCAAGGGCAGATGGTGAATGCTGGCCCTGGTCTTCCCAAGAGTGATCTTGCCAAATCCTGCAGTGGATTGAAAGAGTCTCAGGCCCAATGAAATGAAATGCCTTGAAGACTCAACATCTAACCTATTTCATTAGAACTCTGAACCGGACACAAAACAAAGACCCAGGACCTTGTTCTGCAGCAGAGATCAGAAGGGGCTGGTCTGCAGGTGACTCCCCCACATCTGTGTGTAATAGCCATGTCTGATGGCTGAGACTAGAGTCTCCCCACCTCCTCTTCCCATTTCCCACACACTGTAAATCACTGAAGGCAAAGATTATTAAGGTTCTGGCTCTTACCTTTAGAGGTCTAATAGTTATCAGTGATAATTAACATTCTCTGACTGTAATAACTGATTTGCTCATATTATTTCCAAGTTTGGGTCAAGGTATCTGGCTGGGGTGATGGTATGCAAACATGGCATTCACTCACATTGATTAAGTAATTCTATTTTTATTGTCCTTCAGAGACAATTCAGAGCCAGAAAGATAGTAGAGTGGGTAGGACATTTGGCTTTCACACAGTATGCCCTGTTAATCCTTAGGAACCCATATAGTACCCCAAAACCTCTAATAGTGATCACTGAGTGCAGTCAGGATAAACCCCAAAGAATAGCTGGGTATGAGGGAAAAAGAAAAGAACTGAAAACACCTCCCTCTACTCTCAGCTTGAATGCCAGAAGCTAAATCTTAACCCCATATATAATCCACATAACCCGACTTTCCTATTCCACAGTGATCTTTGAGGGCTATTCCCAAGCTCAGTTTCTTGGGACCAGGTGGCACCAGAGTTGAACCCAAAACTGGCCCCTAGATACAAAGCATGTGCTGCAGCTCTTTGAGCGATCTCTACTTTTTTGTTGTTGTTGTTTTGTTTTGGGGCCAGTCTGGCAGAGCTCAGGTTCTGGCTTCTGACTTCTGGCTCTGTGTTCAGGGATCATTTTTGTGTTCAGGAGATCATATAAAATTCTAAGATTCAAACTTGGGCCAACTGCATATAAGGCCAGCACCATACCCCTGGTATTCTCAGTCCTTCCACTGTCTTTTTTTGGTCTGATTTTATTTTTCCAGGACAGTTCTGTCTGTTTAAGCTGTTGATTACAGGAACTTCTTCTACGATCCAGCAATATTCCAATGAAAGCATTGCCAGAAACCATCAGCCCTAAGACCTGAAGAAGTGTGTACTCACCAAACCCTTGTCTTGCCCACATCACCCATCTTTAAATGTTCATGGGTTCTTATCCAAACTGACCATGTCCCTGTGCTGAGACCCTCCTGGAACCAGATGGCCAGTTCCCGTCAGTTCTGACCTTATTTTCCCTGCTCAGATACACTGTCAGAGCTGTGCCAAGGTGTGAATTTCCCTTTGCCCTGGTAACAAGAATTCGGTAGTGCCCTAGCAACAGACTATGTTGGGACTCTTTGGGAGTCTGTTTTGACTTCTTTCCATCTTTCTGATGAGCTGCCTGGGAGAAGTCTCTGCCGGGTGCTAGTGTAGAAGTGTCACCTTTCTGGCTCTTCCCAGTCTTCTTTCAAAGGAAGAACAGACCAAGGCAGTGCTTTGAGTTGGCAAGATCTGCTAAGAATCTAATCACCTTGTTTGGGCCTATGTGTTCATTTCTTGAATCACTCTAGGCCTTGTATCAAAATGCAAAGTCTACATTTAAGATCTCTCTGGAGTTCAAGGATTTTAAGAAACACAGATTCCTAGGTCTGGCCCTATTCCTCACCCATGAAATATCAAATCTCTGAAGCAACTGTTATCAATTTCTTTTTGTTGTTGTTGTTGTTGGTTTGGCTTGGGGGCTATGGCAGTAAGCCCTGGCAGTACGTACCAGGTTTTACTTTTGGCTCTGTGCTCGGGATCACTCCTGGCTAGCTCAAGGGATCATATGGAGTGTTAGGAATTGAACTCTGGGTGGGCTGTGAACAAAGAAAAAACACCTTAATCACTGTACTATCACTCTAGCTTCCCCCATGGCCTTTATTTCTGTGAACTCTCAAAGGCATGTTTCTGCATCTGTCTCCTGAGTTTTCTCCCACATCAGGTGGACAGAGCAAACATCCAGAGATGTTATCTCACCGCTTCTCACTTATGCTTGCTTAGCTGGTTTCTACATTATGGCTTTGGTTTTGCTGTGTCTTGAGTTAAACCCAGATGACACATTTTCATTGTAGTAAAGTTATAGAGATACCCAACTTAGTAAGAGAGTGTCTGAGGATGTCCCTCTTCCTGCCATGGTTTCCTTCATCTCAACTTTCTGTGTATGTCTGGGTGACTCCATATCCCCCATCAGCTTTATACAAAGGCCTTCAATCCAATTTTACACACGGCCACACCTGTCAGTTAATCTGTCAGCTCCATTTTTTTCCTGGAGACATCCCTTCTGAAGTTGCCCATCCTCCTGCCCCATCTGCTCTTGTTGTCCCACAAGCCTGACAGAAAGACTGTCGTCAGAGCTGCCTTTGCTGATGTCCCACACCCTTACATTAGGCTCTCATGTCTTCATTTTTCTTAAATTACTCCTTGCTCTGGTGGAGCACATCCTATAATACATCTTACAGAAAGCATTTTGAACATTATTGATACCTTCAAATAAGCATTTATTATTTCTCCCTGTTGACTATATAAAATTTAATAAAATACAATCTATTCGAATCTCTTTCAAATATTTTTCTTCATTTTTTTTATATTGTTAACACATGTGCTACCTCCCTCCCTTCTTTTTTTTTGTGGTTGTTTCTAAAATAATGGTAGAGGTGCTCACATGAATGCAGATTGTCCCTTTAGTGACAGCAGTTGCACAAAAGTCAGAGAGAAACCCCGATCAGTTGTGCTTGAGCACATGCTAGTTGTGGTACTCATGTGTTTGCCAGCAGCAGTCCTTTCTGGCCATGATGCTCCCATGTATTTCTGTGTGTTTGTTTGTTTTGATATGGGGACTACACTTACTGGTGCTTAGGGCTTACTCCTGGTTCTTCACTCAGGAATCATTTCATTTCCAGTGAAGCTGATGGGAAGTTGGGGATCCTAGCTGGATCAACCAGGTGCAAAAACAAGCACCTTAACCCTTTACCCTTGTATTATCTCTCTGATTCCTCACACAACTTTAGTCACAGCACTTATTCACATATGGCTCTGGGCCAAAGAATTCAGTCTCTTGGGTTCCAGGTAACAGAGTTATTGAAAAACTATACTTGGTAATATGGACTGTACTGGGATCCAACTCAGGGCCTCATGCTCACAAAACAGGCTCTTTTTTTTATTATTTTGTTTTTTAATTATGAGAACAAAGATGCAAAGAAAGAGGACAAGGTAAGGTTACAGAGGAAGGACAATCACTCATAACATAATTCTCAGAAGAAGTTCCCTTGCTGATATGTTAACTTTGAACTTTCGGCCATTAAGATAAATAAAACAGAATCATGTACAATTATTTTGTTTGTCAAGTCCCCAGATTATAATATTATAACTATAACATTATATAATTATATACATTATAATGTTTCTTAACAGCACACAAGATTATCTAAAGCCATAAAACTTATGTAACTCCTTAAACATTAGAGGCATACTATTTTTTAACATTTCCATGTACATGCATATTA
>PVKC010039360.1:0-12568 GCA_004027635.1 Crocidura indochinensis | reverse complement strand
TGGATTTAGGTAGAGGGATACACTGTTTCAGGTATAATGTGATTTCCTAAGATTAAGACTTCTTTTTCCTTTTGGTTTTTGGGTCACACTGGAGGTGCTCAGGGCTTCCTTCTGGTTCCATGTTCAGGAATTACTCCTGACAAGCCCTGCAGGACCATATAGGGTGCAAGAGATGAAACCTGGCCAAAGCAAATGCCCTACCCACTATTCAGTGGTCCTCAAACTACGGCCTGCGGGCCACATAATGTATTTGTTCCCATTTTGTTTCTTCACATCAAAATAAGATGTATGCAGTGTGCATAGGAATTTGTTCGTAATTTTTATTTTTACTATAGTCTGGCCCTCCAATGGTCTGAGGGACAGTGAACTGGGTCCCTCTTTAAAAAAAGTTTGAGGACCCTGGGCCCGGGAGATAGCATGGAGGTAAGGCCTTTGCAAAAGGTCATCAGTTCGAATCCCGGTGCCCCATATGGTCCCCCGTGCCTGCCAGGAGCAATTTCTGAGCATGGAGCCAGGAGTAATCCCTGAGCACTGCTGGGTGTGACCCAAAAACCAAAAAAAAAAAAAAAAAAAGTTTGAGGACCCCTGCACAATATTATTGCTCTGCAGCCTAAAGGTGGTATGAAATTATTTATGAAATAATCCAGTAATTCTTGTCAATGTAGCACCTGACTTTTTGATGGGACTGAGTGAATTTATCAAAGTGGACACAGATGCTGTTAATACAAATCATTTTATATGGCAGAGTTATAACAGGAGCTTTAAAGAACATGCAGTACCTCATTTTCCAGCATCCTCCCTGATAGTGCAGATAAAAACAGAACAAAAAAAGCCAAAGTAAGATGGAAAGGCAGAAAATAGCAAAAAGCCACACAGTGTAGAATCAAGTTTCCCCAGTCACATGCTGCTGACTTGCTCTCCCATACATGCAGACATTTTAGGCCTTCAAGTGTCATGAGCCAATGGAAATTCTAGGGAAACAGTCAGAGTGACTCTGAAAGTGCCACAGTCTCCTGTGCTGTTAGAAAGGGTATGAGTGACTCGGATATTTGTCTTTTTTATTCTCTTTTTTTGTTTCTGAGCCACATACTCCTTTTTAAAAGTTTGTATTTTGAGCCTGTGGCACTCTTAAATCACTCCTGGCACTGCCCAACAACCATATGGAATGCCAGGAATCAAACCAGGACTGGGTGTACACAAGGAGGTACACTTGAGGTATTCTCTTCAGCTAGGAGGTTATTTTGTTTGTTTGTTTTTTGGGGGGCCACACTTAGTGACGCTCACGGGTTACTCCTGGCTCTGCACTCAGAAATCACTCCTGCCTCAGAGAACCATATGGGATGCTGGGATCAGGTCCGTCCTGGGGCAGTTGCATGCAAGGCAAACAACCTACTTCTGTGCTACCACTCCAGCCCAGCCAGGAGGTTTTTGATTTTTATGTTTTTTTTTTTTAAAACAAGATGGGCCATTATTGTAATTCCCAAATACAACAAGAAGAGGCAATTAGCTTTGCATGAAAACAAAAAATCTGCACTTTCCATGGCTTTTAAAGGTTATATAAAACTATTTTTTTCTCTTGGAGTGGAGGAGGGTTCTTAAGCAATGCTCAAGAGGCCAGGGGATCCTTCTCCCGTGATGGTGATTTCTGCACAAAGCAAACTGCTTGAAAAAGTATTTCTTATGAGATTATTCTTAATCCATAAAATACATATTTATTTTTATATAGAGTACTGAATAAATATTTAACTGTGAAGAGGCTATTAGCTTACTTAAGAAGTGATGAAATAGCAGGTGTTTACGTCTGTTAGATAAATTATCATGCCATTAAGAACATAAAAATAACCTGTCTTGTGTGTGCCCTGTAAGCCCAATCAAGACCAGTACAACATAATGTGAGCGTTTTTAGTAGTGAAACTAAGAGGTAAGATGACTGTGTGTCTCTGAGTTCCTCAGAAAGCAAAGGGAACCTTTGATAAGCACTAGCACACAAGTGTGATATATAGTCACTGTCCCACCTAGTTAAGATTTTGCTGCCATAAATATGGAGCCAGTATTAACAGATAAAGGGTAATTAAAATTCTTTGCATCTAACACAAGAAAGAATAGGAAGGTTAATGTCAACAGTTACTTAAAACACAATCATCACAGTGCCAAAGGCATTCAACTTACAGGAAAGTATTTCTGAACAACACCAAAATCGACAAAACCGATTATTATCCATACCACCAACGTCAAAGTTGAAATGATGATGATAAATGGGACAAAGTAGCCACTAAATCGGTCAGCCAATTGCTGAATGGGTGCCTATGAAAATAAAACACCAAAAGCATGGGAAATTACAATTTGTGAAAAAATTAAACTCTATAGGTCCAGATAGGACCAGAACGACTCGTGTCTCCCATTAAACATTTCTTCATCAAACTCTATTCCTTAAAATCTACCTGGTTGATTTAGGATCGTTTGCAAAATGAGGAACACTATATTGCTGCTTCTTCTTCATTTTTTAAGTGGTGATTTGGGTAGAGTAAATAGGGGATGAACTTTTGTTTTTTTATGTGGGGGTATACAACCATCAATGCTCAGGGTTTACTCCTGGCTCTGCACTCATGAATTACTTCTGCTAGTTCAGGGGACCATCTGGGGTGCTGGAGATCAAATACCAAGGCAAATACCCTGCCTGCTGTATTGGCTCTGACCTTTATACTTCCTAAAAACAATAACAACAAAAACAAAAACAAATACAACAGGAAGTTTCTTTATTACCTTTGACATCTGAGCCTCTTCCACCAGTTTCACTATCTGGGCCAAAGTGGTATCATTGCCCACGTGCGTGGCATTCACGAGCACAGAGCCATGGGCGTTGATGGATCCAGCAATCACAGTGCTGCCAGGTTTCTTGGTCACAGGCATGGCTTCTCCTATAGGAGACAAGAGATCAGTCACCCTGCACTGAGTTCCACTCAGCACTCATGGAACTTGGCAGTGGCCTGGACACCCCCACCCTGTGTCCAAAAGGAAAGCGAATCAAGTCCCCTAACCTGTGATGAGGGACTCATCAGCCATGGTATTGCCTTCCAAGACTTTCCCATCAACTGGGAACTTGCCCCCTGGTACCACCTTGATGATATCTCCCCGCTGCACCAGCTCCATGGGCACTTGCTCCTCTCTGAAAGAACAAGAACTTTGTCACTCAGGTCACACACTCAGTCATTCATAAAGCTGCCTTCATACTCTGTCCCACAGCTTGGAGTCTGGACTAACTGCCACCCTAGTTTTAAGAACTTGTTTCCTTTAGCCACTTGTCACAGAATAAGCCAAGTATGTCAAGGCAGTTCCTTAGCATACTACCAAGCACTGAATACATACCTATATATGGGAATGTAAAGTCTCAACCCTCATGGAGACAAATTCTATGGAGGAATCTGGCAAATGTAGTGGCAGGTGTTTGGTAAAGGCTGGGTTGAAAACAGAGTTAGAGGACATGCTTGGGAATCTGATGCAGTATGGAGAGGGAGAAATGAGGCATCTTTCTGGGAAGACCATGTTGAATATGTGGATAACAACAGGGGTAGCATAAGGGGAAATGAAACTTGAGAAAACAGCCAATGCAAAAGCCCAGAGTGAGGCAGGCTAAAAGGGGAACCTGTGAGAAACAGGAGGAGCCCACAAGTCTCTCATCCTGTGAAATCTTGCAGAGCAAATGCTTTGAGCATAAGGCTCTTAGGAAAAGTGACACCATTGGACCCACATCTCAAGCCAACTCTCTGGCTCCTGCATGAGCATGGGCAACAGGGACAATGACAGAAGCTAGAAAGAGAGTGGATGGTGAGGGAGAGAGGGCGAGGAGCATCCAGGAATCTTTTAGAAAGAATCAGAAAGCCATGCAGGTGCACTGAATGAATGAGAAGGAATCAAAGTTGAGCTTTCAGTGATCATTGGAGCAACTGGGTTGGCGAATAAATAGTTTAATGAGTGTGAGATAGCCTCAAAGAGGCTCGTAGGGTTGGTGAGAAGGGAGCTGAAATGAAAGCCTGTGTTGACACCCCAGGTCTGAAATGTCTACCTATTTAAATGCTATTAGGAGTTAGTCGAGTGGTCAGCTCAAAACAGCTGCTGAGTGAAGTGTCAAGAGCTGAAGGTTTCAATCTGGAAGTTGAGGAATTCTAAGTGTTATTTATTTGCTTTAAATTTTGAGCCACATGTAATAATATTCCTGGCACTGAGCTTAGGGATTACTCCTGATGAAGCTCAGGGCTGGGGTTCTGAGAGGGCCAGAGATGAAACACAGGTAGGCTTTGTGCATGCAAGTTAGTGGTCCTATTACTCCAGCTCCATATAGATGGTATTTAAAGCCAGAGAATGGTGGAAACTTTGAAGTGTAACTGGGACATACTCTTTTCTGAAAGCTGAGCAGTAGTTTGACATTGACATGATAGATGGATCTCTACAGATGCAGATAATGGTAAATTAAGAAGAAATGGGGATATGCCAGTGAGAGGCTGATCTGAGGATAAAAAAATGAAGAATGTAATGGTTGAATTTGGATACTGGGAAATTTTCTTATGTCCCAGGAAAAAGTAATTTCAGAAATGAATTGAGTCAGAAACTCCACAGAAATGGGTCAAGGAGAGATCCATAAAGTGGGAATGAAGAGAGACTGCCACAGACTACCTATACAAGCAGCTGTGCTGCAAAAGAGCACAGGAAAACAGCAGCAGGAGAGAAAAGGGACTGAGAGTGGAAACAGAACTATGGGGATTTGTGAGTTGGCACTGATAGGAGAGAAAACACCTGAAAAAGCATGCAAAAACTAGGGTTGGCTTTGACAGCATCTCTCTGAAAGCACAGGTGGGTCACACACTGCTATACATATATCACATATATGTATACATCACATATATGTATATCATATCAGGAACCATGGCTAAACTGTTAAAAAAGCAGGAGACAGAACAAGGGGGCCTTTCTCCATTGCAGTTTACAGTTACATCCAGATTCTCCCAGAGGGAGAGATGAAAAATCTTATACACAAAATTGAAGAAACTATTCACCCAATAGCCATCTGATAAGGGGTTAATATCTAAGAAGTATAAAATACTGGTAGAACTTATTAGCAAGAAAAACACATTCAACCCCACCAAAAAATGGTGAAAAGAAATGGACAGACATTTCCTCAATGCAGATGGCTAAAGACATAATAAAATGCTCCACATCATTAATCATCATGGAGATGCAAATCAAAACAACAAAAAAAGATATCTCACATCAGAGACTGGCATACATCACAAAGAACAAGAACAACAATGCTGGCATAGATGCTGGGATAATGGGACACTCATTCACTGCTGGTGAGAATGTTGACTAGTCCAGCCTTTTTAGAAAAAAAATGGATATTTCTCATAAAACTAGAAACTGAGCTTCCATATGATACAGCAATAACCACTCCTAGGAATATTAATTCCCTAGGAGCCTAAAAACACAATACAGAAAAGCCTTCTGCCCTTCTAAGTTCATTGTAGCACTATTCATAATAGTCAGAATCAGGAAATCGCTCAAGTGCCCAAGAACAGAGGAATGGATAAAGAAACTGTGTTACATCTACATAATGGAATACTATGAGGTGTTAGAGAAAAAAGTAACGAAACTTACTTATACATGGATAGACTTGGAGATTATTGTGCTGAGTGAAATGAGTCAGAGGGAGAGGGATTGACATAGAAAACTGCACGCATTTGTGGAATGTAAAAAATAGTATGATAATAATATTCAAAGACACTAGATATAGGGCCAGGCGGACCAGTTCCTGGTAGGAATCTTGCCACAAATAGCAAGGGAGTGAAGTTAGGGCATGAAGGGACCACCATGACAATGATAGTTAAATTATGATCACTGGACAAGAACTGGGTAGTGAAAGGAGATAAAGTGATATGCATATGATATCCCTTCACTAACAATATTGCAAACCATACTATCTAAAAGGAAGAAAAGAAGGAGAAGGAGAATGAAGGGGAGGAGGAGGAGGTGGAAGAAAAGAAGGAAGGAAAATAGGAAAATGTTTGCCTCAGTGGCAAGCAGGTAGGAGGGCAGGTGGAAAACTGGGGACATTGGTGGCAGGAAATGTGCACTAGTGAAGGGTATTGTACATTATATGACTCAAAACTTGATCATGAAACTGTGAAAAAAAACTAACCATAAAAAAAACAACAACTGTATTATTAACAACCTTTAACATGATATTTAAATAAAGTAATAAAAAAAGAAAGTCCTGGGGCCGGGCGGTGGCGCTGGAGATAAGGTGCCTGCGCTAACCTAGGACGGACCGAGGTCCCCCGGTTCCCCATATGGTCCCCCGTGCCTGCCAGGAGCGACTTCTGAGCGAATAGCCAGGAGTAACCCCTGAGCGTCACCGGGTGTGGCCCAAAAAACCAAAAAAAAAAAAAAGTCCTTTTTACCTGAGATGAAAAAAGCATTTTGAGTGTAATTACTACGCTATATAAGTCCATGTGGTTTATTTCATTAAACTCCAAAGCAGATGAGGGAAATACTATTCAGCCCCACATGAGCAAATACCTGAAAGTTTCATGCAATAGCCCCTAGCTGATTACCCCGAACTATTTCATCCAAGATTGCTGTGTATAATAAATCACCATTACAATTTTAATAATAAATGCAAGGCTTTCAGTATGCACAAAGATTTAATTGTAGAAATAATAATCTATTATTGTTTGTTTTGGTTTTGGGCCACACCCATTGATACTCAGGGATTACTCCTGGCTATGCGCTCAGAAATTACTCTCGGCTTGGGGGACCATATGGACACCGGGGGATCGAACCTTGGTCTGTCCTAGGCTGGCCTTACCTCTAGCGCCACTGCTCTGGCCCAGAAATAATATTTTATGTAGACAGAGATGTTATGCTTTTTAGCAGTGTTTTCTTTTTAAAAGGGCCATTCATGGGGTAGCACATGGTAGAGAGTACTTGCCTTGTGTGTGTGAGGCCTGGTACCACATGCACATATGTACACATACATATATGTATACACAATTCAGGAGCATCTCCTGGCAGCAAGCACTGAAAGCCCCTTGAAAGTGAGGACTGGCTTTCCCTGCCCTGATCCCAAGGTGGCAGTTCCATAGCTGCAATATTCAGCATCCATGCTATATGCAGCACATGTGGGACTATGGGTGACTGGCATGAGTCTGAGCCAGGAAAACATGTTCCCCGACCACAGAGCCCTCGTCAGGCATCGACAAGAGGCACTAGGAAGCATGCAGCCTTATCAGAAACAAATCAAAGCTATGGTGTATCCATCTCTGCAGTGGAAATCCTGTTTTGGCAAGTAACCCAGCTGAGCTGTGCTGAGGACTTAGTTCTGTATAGCACCTTACATATATGAAGTATCCAGTGAATTCAGGCAACACTTAACAACTGATGGAGTTTCTTTCTGTAGACAGGCCTACTGAAGACTTTGTGCTAGAGGTGATAAGCAGAACCCGCATCCTCTCAGAAGGTTCTGGCCCAGCATCTAGAGGCACATGTGTAGGTAAGCTGGGCCATAATAAAAGGGGTGGTGCAACAGGAAGAAGCTTCCCAGGAAAAGGGGGGTGCACAGTGTACTGGCAAAAGATGCGTGCAAACCTTCTGGGGGCCAGGGCAGGGAAGCAAGCCAGAAGAGAGGCTAGGTGCCAGGACATAATCTGCTTATTTATGGAGGCTCCTGTCTTGACTCACACACGCTCCTCCCTAGGTATCTGCCGACTAGAGAAGCCACGGCAGGGGGCTCTGGGTCCAGGGGAGGGGCACCTGCTGCCTCAGCAGGACTTGGAAGGTCTGGAGAATCTTCTCCTCCCCCAGAATCTAACTAGCAGTACAAGGTCCATTCACTACAAACTCTGGGGCTTTTCTAAGAAGTGTTTAGTAATGATAATCTAAAGCTGAGTGTTCCTTTGATCTGACTTAACCAAATCCATCTCCTGCCTCATTCTAAACAGTTTAACTAACAGTAAAGTCTTTGAAGGTGAGCAAGGTGCCTCCTTATGAATCCAGCAGTACTTTCTCCTCAGAAGCTAAAGACCACCTCAAATAACTTTGGTGTAAATACAACTTGGGGGACATAAAACATTTCCTGAGCACTTCTACAGCTTTAAGAGTTTCTGTTGGCCCTTATATCTCACCTCTCCCCCACTTCTCTGCTCTTCATGCTCTCTCACCAAATGAAAAGACAAAGGGTCTGGATAGGCCTGTGACAAACTGGCCTGGATAGGATGAAGGGTTTTATCTTGCTCATTACAGAAAACTGAAGGCTTCTGCAGGGACTATAGGTAGAGTTTCTTTAGTATTTCCCCCATTTTACTATCTGAGCACCTGCCTTGCTAAGGTCCCAGGAAATTGAGTTCTGAGCACTCAAGTTCTGAGAAATGACAGCCAGCCAGGCCTGGGGGACAGTAAAGGTAGCCCAGGGATGGAGAGACCTAATAGACAAGGATTGGTGGAAAGGAGGACAAAGAAAAGTGTCCAGGAGGCGCAAAGGTAGAGAGGCTGGAGAGTCTCATTCTGAGGGGTGCCAAAGACAAATGATAAAATGAGAGTGATCTTGGGATTGAAAAAAGATAGTACAGTGGATAAAAAGTTAGCCTTGCATGTTGTAGATCTGGGTTCAATTTCCAGCATTCTATAAGTCCCCTGATTACTGGGAGTGATTCTTTTGTTGTTGTTGTTGTTATTGTTTTGCATCACACCCAGTGGTGCTCAGTGGTTACTCCTAGCTCTGTGCTCAGAAATCACTCCTGGCAGGCTCGAGGGACTACATCAAAGGCTAGGAATCAAATCGGGCTCTGTCCTGTGTTGGCTACATGAAAAAAACACACTCCGCTGTGTTATCACTCCTGCCTCTTAGGAATTATTCTTGAATGCACAGCCAGGAATAAGCTCTGAACATTGCCAGATGTGGCCCCAAAGCTCCAATAAACAAGAGTGATCTCAAAAGAATGTGCTAAGTCTCACATGCATTGGTGAGCCAAACTTTCACCTCTGGACAATGAAGGATTTTCAGCTAGAGAGCAGTAAAATACATTAAGTATGGTAAATCTAATCTGTGCTTCCAACAAATCACTGACTTGGACATGGGAAAAGTTCAGAGGATGGCAGGACTAGGAGGAAGATAGGCAATGGTGGAATTTATGGAGATGGGGTCAGAGCAATAGTACAGCAGGTAGAGCCTAGCACACAGCCAGCCCACGTGTGTGGACTTGGCAGCCCAGATAGTCTCGAGTCTGCCAGGAGTAACACCTGCCAGGAGTAGCACCACCAGGTGTGGCCCCAAAACAAAACCAAAAAAATGTCTGGATGAATGTTGGAAAGGACACTGAGAAAACAGAAGTAAGACTCTTAATAGAAAGGAGAAATCACTAATTCACCAAACACATGGGAGTTACTGAGGCTAAATTAGGAGATGTAGAGATTAAAGAGAGCTCAATGGGCTAGATATTGGCCTTGCATGCAGATTTAATTTCTGGCATTATGTGGTCCCATGAGCACCACTGGGGGCAACCTCAAGCCAGGAAGAGCGCCTGAGCTCTGCTGTGTGTGGTCCAAAACACAAACAAAAACATAAATCTGATGATTTATGCTGAACACTGAATAGTGTCCCTGATACATAGTAAATCATTGAATCTCAGTATCCCTCCCATACAGATTATAATATAAAGGCATTCAGGCAAAATCCAGTGCTGCCAGCCTGCAGCTGGCATGTACCTCCCTGCCTCAGACTTGTGGATCAGTTGCTGAACCTGAGAGTTCCTTACTTGCAAAATATGGGTGAAAATAGTCCCTTGCTCAGAAACGTTTTGGTTCAATGAAATAAAAAAAGAGATGGGAGCATTTCTGGCAGACTATATTAAGTCCCAGTTCTAATATTTAATGCTGAACTTTTAAAATTTCAATAATTGTTAATTACCTGTCAACATGATGATGAAACACATTTCTCCTTTTTATTCTTTAGCGAGCTTAAACCCTTGTCCTTCAGTTTGTTAATAGGGCGGACACATTCTCTATGAGGCAAAACCCAAGAACACTTATGCAAGTCTTCTTTTGTTACCACCCTGAATGATTGCTTATTCTTCAGCACTTAAATACCTTGTTTGCCAAAACTGGATTGAGAGGAAGGATCTTATTGTGTCTATATCAACCTTCAACAGGTCTAGTACGTCCATGATGTTTCATGGACAGAGTGGCTGTTTAATGTGCATTATAGACAATGCTAAGTGATCGAGGGTTTCTAATGAAGATCACGCACCTGATGATTAAGCTGTCCTTTCCAAGGGTTACGACTGTGGCTTCTGTGGCTTGGAGTGACATGAGTTTGGCAAGGGCTTCTGAGGTTTTGCTCTAAGAGAGAAAGAGAATGTGAATAGAATCTGCTGAAAGCTGTCCAATGCACACCACACTTGACAGTGTCAGGGCTGCTATTAGAGAAGATGTTTGCTGAAAGCAGCTGAGCCCCAGTAGCCATGGGTTCACCCTGGAGTGCATGTTGGTATGCACTGACATGCCACAGCACAGCCATGCCACTACCAAAAGGAAAGTCTAGATGCCATGAAGTTGATCAATTATGGACAAGCAATGCCAATCTACTCCATGACTATTTTATTTCAGGTTTAACCTAATTTTCTTCAGGGTCTGAATTTTATTTTTTTCTTTTTATTCCCTCTCCCTCCCACCTTGATTTCACTTTTATCAATGTTGTAGCAGAGACTGGAGGCTGTACCCAGGCCTGGCTATGGTACTCTAGACAGGTAGTGGGCTCACCAAGAGTTCTGTCTCTGTGACTGTGGTGGCTGTACAGATACTCACCGGGGACCACTGCAGGAACTACACAAGTGTTTGCCAGAAGCTTAATTCATGGCCATAGTACTTGCTGATCTTTTTAGTGGTGGTGCTTGTCAGAGGTTAAACCCCTACTTAGTCGTACACCTCTACTTACACCCATCGACTTTAGGGTAGTCAGAAATTGCTGTGGTGCCGAGAACCACTGGCAGCAGAGCTGCACATGGATCACCAGCTATTGGCCAGACAGGTGCTCTAAGTACTTTTCCTGATTTGTGACCACTTTTCCCCCAAGAACTACAACACAGGCCAGTGCTGCCAGAAACACATTTAATTCCAAACACATTTGGAATTCATTTTTGGTTGCAATCCATTTAAGAACCTTTCCCTGTTGCCAAATTTTTCACACTTCTACAATCAGCTACATGAGCCACAGTTTAAGAAGCTGTGCTCTAAGTCACTGCCCAATTTCTCTTCTGTCCACCCCAATTCTATTCTTTTCTAGGATACATGCACATGATCAGTTCAATGTAGGAAGATGGAAGTGGCCTTAGCCTAAGTCTAGAAAATGGATTTCTAGCCTCATAAGTTTTGTACTGAGTTAGGTACTAAGAGACCATGTCAACACTGACTTGAAATCCAGGTTTCTTCCCACTGCATAAGGCACATAACAAAGGCTTAAATAATTAACCAGATTAGCCAGGATTTCAAAAGTATCAAAGCATTTGGAGATTAGTGTTCAGAGCACCTAATTACATCCAGGTTTCACGTTTCTGTAAGTCTTCCTCTTGATCAGTGGTTTTCGGCCTCCAGTCTGCAGACCAGTGCCAGTGTGCTGGCATTACAAGGCTGAAAGCCATGGCACTAACTAGAGTGTAATTAGTGTATCTAAACACAGTGTTCAGATGAATGAAGATCAGTGGCACTTCCTAGCCAAAGCTGTCTTTACCTTTGCTATGTGCTCCAGCCATCGCCCCAGGGCAATGAACACAAAGAGCATTGGGGGTGTGTCAAAGAAGGTCACAGGGCTCTTCTCTGCCTTCTCGGCCATGGCCACCACCAGGATGACCAGGGAGTAGACATAGGCAATGCTTGTGGCCAGCACGATGAGCACATCCATGTTGGCTGTCCTGTGCTTCAGAGATTTATAGGCCTGAACGTAGAAGTACCAGCCACCCAGGAACTGCAAGACAAGGGAAGCAGAGAGGCAGGTGGCAAGAAATGCTGAATTCAAGAGCAACTGGAGACTGGAAGTCCACTGTGATTGGCAAGTATTACAGGTACATGCAAAGTTTCATTTTTCCCCCGTCACTGGTATTTTCTGCATTGTTTCCTGAATCTGAGGATTATTATGAACAAAACATGATCAAGGGCATAGGAATCTTCCAAAACAATTTCAGTATCCTTAAACTGGAGAATGGCAAAATAAACCAAAGTTCTTTTTTACAGTGGTTGATACTACGCAGTCCCTAAGGAGAAAGTGCTAGATCTAGGAAGGATTAGTGAAAGATGCCTGAGATACAGTTAAATGAAAAAAGACAGCTATAAGTTAGTATAGCCAGTATGACCCCATTTCAGTTCAATAAATATTACATGAGCACATACACATGCAGTATTGCATGTAAATTTTCTTTATATAGGAGTGGGGAAAGGTACACATATATCCAACAAATTCTACTACTGAACTAATACAGAATGAGATTGGTCTGGAAGCAGGGTCTGATTAATAAGAAGACCCTCTCTT
>PVKC010039359.1:0-12565 GCA_004027635.1 Crocidura indochinensis | reverse complement strand
ATGACCCAAAAACCAAACCAAAAAAAAAAAAAAGTACCAATAGACATCTGGCCTAAGAAGAGCCATTGTTTCAGTTTGAGTACAGAAACAGGAAATATCTATTTAGAAAATGAGACATCTAATTTTGCCTAGGTTTCAGCTAAGAGATAATTAGAATCAATTCATTGCCCCTATTTTATTCAAGCCTCACTAGATTAAAGATCACCCACATGAGACAATGCAACATCTTCAATTCAAATGTTAATATCATTTTGAATATCCTCAAAGATTTATTTAGACAAAAGTTTGACCAAATATCTGAGTGCCTCCGAGACCACGCAAAATAACATCTAATTTATCTATCATAGAAAATTCAAATTTCAGGTTTAGTGCGAAGGTTTAATGGTGTTAAGACTGTAAAGGTTTTATTATAAAGCTTGGTACTAGGTAGATATGTGTGCATTAACATGAGTATGTATAGTACTAGTAGGAGTAATATTTGAGTAGTAGTAATAAATGCATACATGTATATATGTATGTACACACGTTTTAATTAGCTAATCAATATGACAAACTTATCTGAAATTTCATCTTTGAGATTCTGCAGCAGTAGAAAATTGAGCAACTGTATTAATGACTTTTATAGAGAAACAGAACAAATAGGATGTGTTTGCATCTGTGCATGCTTTTGTCTGATTTGAATAGTAACCAGCTTTGCTAAAACAATTTCCATAAATGTTGTAACAAAGATTCTCCAGAACTCATTAAGAAAATTCAGTACAGAATTTCAAAAATATACTTTTTTGAATTTATTTTGCTTCTTTTAACTTTGTTGTTTGTTGCTGCAAAATATAGGGCTTCACACACATTAAGATATGGTGCTTGCCAAAGATCACACACCATATACACAGTGCTTGCTGATGGGCACTGAGTATCACAAATAGAAGTGCTACCTGGTTGACACCTATAATCTGGAGTGCTCTGGAGGATTGAACTCATTGCCTCATTTAAGCAAAGGAGGTACTTTACCACTAAGACACATTCTCCTTTTAGTGATTTTTGAAAAATAAGACTTGGAAAAAGTGCCCTGGAATTAAGCAAACAGGATGGAAGAAGTCTGGAAATAATAGAAAAAATACCTTTCTTATTAGAATATTTTAGAAAAATACCTTCAAACGCACAGTGTTTTGAAGAGAAGAAATTTAATACTGTTACCCAAATAGTTCTTGGATAAAGGAAACTAATCCTAGCACTTTCTATGGATTATTTTTTAAATTGAACACCACTACAGGGTAGCTTAAAATCGTTTTTTTTTTTTTTTGCAATTTTAAAGATCTGATTGTCTTTCTAAAACACTTGTATAGTTGAGAATCATAGAAATTAGTAACTTTCTAAAAGTCATACACAACTAGTAGTTGGTAGAACCTGATAAAAATTCAGTCCTATTTCATTCCAGAGCCAGATGGAAGTATCTGTATGCTTTTTTTCTACCATATGGGGTTGGTTCTCATTCGCTTTCCTTCCCTGTTCCTCTTTATTCCCAGTACTTTTTGCATGGTATTGAAAATTTTGATCTATGGGTAACCTCTAGTTGACTCAACATATTGTGCACCCCTCTTCAAAATCAGGGGTACTGTTTATAGAAATGGCTTGAATTCTTTATAACATTTGTTGAATAAATAACTGTATCCAGGAAAAGTATAAATGACTATTGAATGCTTCTACACTGCAGAGCTTCTGCAGTAGAGTTGACTATGTTCCTGATTCACAGTTTAAATTTAAAACCATAATCATAGACTAGGTTTGAGTAAAGCACCCTCACAGAAAACCCACTAATTTCTTACTGGAATTATAATGTTATATGTTGTAAGAAGTTCCTCTCAAGTTCCCAAGATCAGTTTTATGAGAAAAAATAGTTTCATTGAACCATGCTGAACTCATTTCCTGTTATCAACATTGTCTCCAATTCTTCCCTCTTATAATTTTTATTTGCTCCCTGGAACTCATTTGAACAATTAGCCTCCGTGCTGGTTGTTAGAGTTTTATGTTTGATGTGCTGGCTTGATCTGGGATTGCTCAAAACACCATTTCATATTGATTTTAAAATGTGGGTCTAGTGTTCACCACATTTATCAACTCTGTCAGGTACAAAAATGCTTTCTTCCTGTCAGGGTAGATTAATAACTAGCAAACTATCCAACAGGTATAAATGGACAATAAACACTGACAGACTATTTTCTACTGGCCTTTTTGGGGACTTTACCATTGTCTCTCAATAAATTTGTTATTTATAATTAAATCTTCACATCAAAATATTGAATGATAGACATGTGCATTTGTTGTCATTTTTTCTAAGGAATAACCAATGTCCTTGGCTAAAGAACTTCAAAATATTACTTTTCTCTTTGCAGAGGTTAATGAAGGAAACACAGCCTTTGGATATAAGGTATAGGGAAACAGAAAATTTGATATGTTAAAGTTTATTTAAAATTTTCCAATTTCATGACTTTTGGCAAAATAAATGCAGAAAGATTCCTCTTTATAGATAGGGGTTAAATCTTAAAGTGGTCCAGTGACAAGCTTGGCAGTTACCTTCCTCTCTTCTTCCATTCGTTTTAACAAACTTAAAATTACTGACACTCCCAGAGGGAATAGTGACCAACAAGTTTTGCATTATTTAGTAGGGCGATTACCTATCTGGCCTATCTGGAATGAAGGTCAAGTAGAATGCCAGGTAATAAATCTTCAAAGCTTCACTGGAACAAAACACCTGCATCTTTCACATGCTGAAAAAAAGAGCAGTGTTTGATACTTCATTTCTAAACTCAACAGGTCAATGTTCAGTCTAGCAAACTAACCAGAGGTAAACTCTCTTAGACTTTTTGCTTTGGCTGATGGATACCTTAAACTTTAGATTGTTGGATAAGAGGGCAAAGCACTATATGAATCAAAAGACAGAAACAAACAACAATGGTTTGTTGTACACAATAATTTTGCTATAGGCACCATCTTTTATGTCGGGATAGAGGAGGCAGCTGCTCGGGTTATGTGTGTAAAAAATAATGCAGAAGAAGGTATTAGTTACAGTAGATAAGTTCTGTAGGTAGAATTGACTGAAACTATATAAGAGGTCAGGATTTTGGTGGGCAGTTGTTATAATAGCAAGCTCTCTCTGATTTCAGACAATTAAACACCAGGTTTTAATAAATTCAGATTCTGAAGAAAAATACCAGCCAAAAATATCTCCTCAGGGCTCATTAGCAAGGTTGGTTATCTCTGCCAGCTAAGGGTGTGGCCTGATCCCTGACATGTACTTTGACACAAAGTAGAACTCTGAAAGGCCCCTGATTTCTCCTGCTCTGTTTCCTGCTTTCTACTGCCATGTCTGAGGTGGCCAAGAAAGACAACAGCAAAAATATCTCCTCAGGGCTTAGAGATAAGGTTAACTGTCTACACCCATAAAAGGTGATGTACATATTCTATCCAATGAACCCCACTATAACATGTAGCAAAAAAAAAAAAAAACAACACAGTACAAGGGTGACAATGGAAAACAGCACCGTTGTGTGTGACAATGTAAAGGCAAACACCATGCATTGAGAAAGAAGATGGCAGCTCTGATGACCTGAAAATTGCCAACCACCTAGTTAGCCTCCCAGATAAATACTTTAAAGAAGAAATATGGAGGATGTTTATAGAACTTAAAAAAAGTAGAGTTTTATGGAACACAAACAAGAATCAAGAAAATACGAAGATAGAAATAAGAAAATGCCAAATTGAAATAACAGGTCTGAAAAACTCAATAGACAATATGAGAGCCTCAGTGTATAGCCTCTCCAACAGAGTAACATCACCTGAGGATAGAATCAGTGAACTGTAAGATGAGGTGCATAACAACTCCATACAACAGAAAAGATTAGAAAAGAGACGTAAATCAAATGATCAGACAACGGAAAAATACTCAAAGAATGTGAACAGATGAAAATAGAAGTCTTAGATAAACTTAACAAAACAACATAAGAATCATTGGAGTCCCAGAGACATGAAAGAAGATCCCCAGGAAGAATCAACAGTCAAGGACATCATTGCAGAGAAACTCCCAGAGCTAAAAACTGGATGCAGTAATAACCTGTATGTCTACAGAGTAACAGCTAAAAGATAGCTGAAGAAAAACACACCAAGACACATCCTACTCACAATGATGAATACTGAAAATTCTAACAGGGTCAGAATACTGAAAGCATCAAGATAAAAATGATAAATTACATTCAAAGAAGCACCCTTTAGATTTACAGCAGATCCATTACAAGAAACGCTCAAGACCAGAAGGGAGCGGTGGGAATGTAAGGATGGTTTAACAAACATAAATCAGTGAACATAATGCACCATATCAACAAAAAGAAAATAAAAACTACATCATCATATAAATAGATGCAGAGAAAGCATTCAATAAGGTCCAAAACCCATACTTGATAAAAAGTCTCATTCAACATCCATACTTGATAAAAACTCTTATTAAGATGGGAATAGAAGGAACTTTTCTGAACATAGTCAAGGCCATGGCAAATATAATTGTCATGGTGATTAAATAAAAGCCTTTCCTCTAAAATCTAGAACAAGACAAGGCTGCTCTCTCTCACAACTCCTATTCAACATAGTGCTGAAATTTCTTGCAATACAAATTAGGCAAGAAAAATATATCAGGATTTCTGCTTTTGTCAGAAGCATGGAATATATCTTGGACCTACTCTCTGCCCTGTTTGGGTCTGGGATTTTGATCCTCTTTGGCATTATTCACTGAGGGCTGTCTTCTTCAGAGGGGAGCCATGCCGCCCGCAAAGGGTAGAGCCAGAGTGCATATTCTAGCAGATGAATACCTACACAACAAGTAGAAAATTCCACAATACAAGAATGACAATGGGGAAAGAATGCAGGCCAACACAAAGCAGAGAATAAGATGGCAACTCCGCTTACCCGAAAACAGCCAACCACCTCGTTACTCTCTCAGATATGGAGTTTAGAGTAAAAGTATGAGTTCACAGAACTCAAAGAAAACATTGATCTAGTTGAACAGAAAACTAATAATAATCAAGAGGATATGAAGATACAAATCAGAAAAATCCAAACAGAAATAACAGGTCCGAAAAACTCAGTAGACGAATTATAAACCTCAATGGAAAACTTCTCCAACAGGTTAACAGAAGCTGAGTATAGAATCAGAGATCTGGAAGATGAGATGCATAATAACCCCATACAGCAGAAGATATTGGAAAAGAGCCTTAAAGTAAATTATCAAACAATGGAAATATTACTCAAAAAACATGAACAGATGAAAAAACAGTCTTTTATAAGCTGATCAAAAACAACTTAAGAATCATTGGAGTCCCAGAGACCCAGGAAGAAAATCCTCAGCAAGAATCAACAATCAATGGAATCATTACAGAGAAACTACCAGAGCTAAAGACTACATGCAACCAAATCCTGCATGCCCAAAGTGTACCAGATAAAAGAGAGCAAAGACACGTCCTAGACACAATGATGAATCCCACAGATAGAGCAAAATACTGAAAGCAGCAAGATCAAAAAGGGAAATTACATTCAAGGAAGCATCCTTAAGATTGACAGCATACATGTCACAAGAAACCCTCATGGCCAGGAGACAGTAGTGAGATGTTGTGACAAGACTGAATGAAATTGATGAATCACCTAGAATACTGCATCCAGCCCAAGTCATGTTCAGGTTTGAAGGAAAATTACATAGCTTCATGGATAAGCAACAGCTCAGAAACTTTGCAGACAAAAAACAGCCTTAAAAGACAAACCAAAAGGTCTACTATAGGACAAGACTGATCAACATACACACCAAACTTCTACACAACGATGGCACTAAATTTCATGACAATTCTCTCTCTCAATGTCAATGAAATATATTCACCAGTTAAGAGACACAGAGTGGCTAAATGGATAAAAAAAGATGAATGAAACCTTCTGCTGCGTAAAAGAAAAACACCTGAATAGTCAGAACAAACATAGACTCAAGATCAAAGACTGGAGGAAAATAAACAACACCCTTAAAGAAGCTGACGTGGCCACACTAATATTAGATGACACAAATTTAAGAATCAAAAAAGTTGCAAGGGACGAAGATTGACATTCATAATTACCAAAGGATATGTACAACAGGAAGAAATCACACTCCTAAACATATATGCACCAATGAGTTACAAACAAAGTATTTTATACAATAGTTGACAAATCTGAAAGACAATATCAATAGAAACACAATAATTGTGGGAGACCTCAAAACTGCCCTGTCATGCATTGGTAGGTCAAGCAGACTGAAACAAAACAAAAAATATACTAGCTCTGAAAAGTAAAATGGATATATATGGTACACCATGCCCAGAAACCTGGATGCACATTCTTCTCCAATGTACATGGATCATTGACCTGGATAAACAACAATCTGACACAAAAAACATATCTCCATAAAATCAAGAGGATAGTAATTATGCATTACAACTAGTGCATCAATGGCACTGAAATTAGATGTGAACTACAAAGGGACATAGAAGAAAAAATTTAATACCTGGAAATTAAACATCTTACTAAAGAGCAACCAGAGGATCTGAGATAAAAGCAAAGAGGAAATCAAAATATTCTTGCAAACAAATGACAGCAAAGATACAAATTATCAGAATTTATGGAACACAGCAAAAGTGGCACTGAGAGGAGCATTTATAGCTTTGCAAGCACACAGTAAAAAGGAACAAGGGGCCTCGATGAATAGGTTAATTACACAGCTAATAAAATTAGAAAATGATCAACAAATGAAATCAAAAATAGATAGGCAGAATGAAATAACAAATCTTAGACCAGAAGTCAATAAAATGGAAATTCAAAAAACAATCCTAAAGATCAGTGAAAGCAAAAGTTGGTTCTTTGAAAAAATAAACAAGATTGATAAATCACTGGCAAAATTCACAAAGAAAGGGAGAGAAAGAACCTTGCTAAACCGGGTTAAAAATGAAAGGTTGGAGATTACTACAGATATTGCAGAGATTCATAGGGTAATCAGAGTCTACTTTGAGAAATTCTATGCCACAAAACATAACTGGAAGAAATGGATAAATCCTTGGACTCTTATAACCTTCCACTGTTAAATAAGGATATCTAAACAGCCCCATCACTATTGAGGAAATTAAAATGATGATTAAAAATCTTCACAAGGGGCCGGGCGGTGGCGCTGGAGGTAAGGTGCCTGCCTTGCCTGCGCTAGCCTAGGATGTACCGCGGTTCGATCCCCCGGTTCCTTTTTGGTCCCCCAAGCCAGGGGCGACTTCTGAGTGCATAGCCAGGAGTAACCCCTGAGCGTCACTGGGTGTGGCCCAAAAACTTTTCACAAAAGCAAAAGCTTAGACCCTGATGGATTCACTAATGAATTCTTTCAAACCTTTCAAGGGAAACTTCTACCAGTCCTTTTACGACTCTTTCATAAAAGTAAAGAAACAGGAATGTTGCCCCCATTTGTTGAGTTCTATTTACTCCTTTGGTGATTGTTTGTGTATTCACAAATATCTTTCAGAATGAGAAATTGATTCCCAACATCTTGTCCCCTTTTGCGGGGAGATCTTCGTAATATTTATCCACAGCAAATAATCCACACAGACAGGAGGGTTAAGGGATAAAAGGTTGGACAAAGAGAATCCTTTGTCAGCCTGCTGCTAGCTCCAAAACACATCCTGAGCCAGCCAGCCAACTCTGAAAACCTCACTCCCAAAATATTTATTCATTTCTCAACAGCTCCCCGACATGGAATATCAAGTTGGGACAACAGGCAAAGACTAATCTTATGGAAATATTTTCATATACAACACAGGAACATTTCCAAATAGTTTCTTTGAAGCTAACACCACCTTGATACAAAAACCAGAAAGAGATGCTTCCACAAAAGAATATTGCATTCCAATAACCCGAATGAACACAGATGCAAAGATTTTCAACAATATTCTGGAAAATAGGATACAATGCCTCATCAAGAAGGTCATTCACCATGACCAAGTAGGTTTCATCCCAGGAATGCAAGGATGGTTTGTCATCTGTAAATCACTCAACATAATACACCATATCAACAAAAAGAAAAAAAATTATATGATCATATCAATAGATGCAGAGAGAGCATTTGATAAGTTCCTACACCAATTATTGATAAAAACCCTCATCAAGATTGGAATAAAAGAAACTTTACTCAATATAGCCAAGGCCATCTACCCCAAGCCAATGGGGTAATATTATTATCAATGGAGATAAACTAAAAGCCTTGCCCCTAAAATCTTGTACAAGACAAGACTGCCCTCTCTCATTACTCCTACTCAACGTAGTACTGGAAGCACATGCCATAGTGATTAGGCAAGAAAAGGATATCAAGGGCACCCAGATAGGTAAGAGAGAAGTCAAGTTCCCTCTCTTTGCAAAAGACATGATATTATATTTAGACTGTTGAATACCTTCTAGAAACAAAAGATTCACATAGAAAAAGTAACAGGCTACACAATTGGCATATAAAGTCACTGGCCTTCTTATAAACCAATAATGATAGAGAAGAAATGGATACTAAGAAAAGAACCCCATTGACATTTGTGTCACACAAACAAAAATAATTTGGGTCAACTTAAATAAAGAGGTCAAAGACCTATACAAAGTAAACTACAAAACCCTGCTTCAAGAAATAATAAAGAATTCAAGGAAATGGAGTCTTGTACCTTGCTCATGGATTGGCAGGATTAATATTATTAAAATGGCAATGCTCCTCAAAGCATTGTACAGATTTAGTGCAATCCCTCTAAAGATATTCATAATAATTTTCAAAGAAGTGTCTTAAACACTCCTAAAATTCATTTAGAACAATAAACACACACAAATTACCAAAGCAATCCTTGGGAAAATGAATATGAGTGGCATTACTTTCCCCGATTTAAACTGTATTACAAATCATTATTTATCAAATCAGTATAATACTGGAATACAGACAGATCCTCAGATCAGTGGAATAGACTTGAGTATTCAGGCAATGTTCCCCAGACATGGACCAAGGAAGACCTCTTCAACAAGTGGTGTTGGCACAACTGACTAGCCACTTGCAAAAAAGTGAACTCAGACTCTGATCTAACAACATGCACAAAGACCAAATCCAGATAAATTAAATCCCTTGATATCAGACCAAAAACACAAGATACATAGAACAACATGTAGGTAAAACACTATATGACATTGAGGCTAATAGGAAATAGTTTTTTATAGAAAAGTCAAAGAAGATGTAAACAGATGGGAATATATTAAGTTGAGATGCTTCTGCATCTCAAAGGAAATAGTACCTATGATATAAATGCCACTCACAGAATGCGAGAAACTATTTATCCAATACCCATCAGACAAGGGGCTAATATTGAAAATATACAAGGTACTGACAGAACTTAATAAGAAAAAACATATACCCTATCAAAAATGTGGAGAAGAAATGAGCAGACACTTCCTAAAAGAAGAAATACAAATGACCAAAAGACACATAGAAAAATGCTCCTCATCATCAGGAAGATGCAAATGAAAGCTAAAATGAAGTACCATCTCACACCACAGAGACTGATACACATCACAAAGAACAAGAACAATTAGTGCTGGCAGGGATGTTGAGAGAAAGAAACTCTTATTCACTGCTGGTGGGAATGCCATCTAGTCCAGACTGTATGGAAAACAATATAGAGATTCCTCAAAAAATGGAAATTGAACTCCCATATGATCCAACTATAACACTCTTAGAGATATACACTAGGAACACAAAAATACAATTCAAAAATCACTTCCTCACACCTACATGTATTACAGCACTATTTACAATATCCAGACTCTGGAAACAACCAAGCTGTCTTTTAACATATGAATGACTAAATAAACTATGGTATATATACATAATGAAATATTATGCAGTCATCAGGCGATATGAAGTCATGAAATTTTTCTATATGTGGATGTACATGGAATCTATTATGTTGAGTGAAATAAGTTAGAAGGAGAGAGATAAAAACAGAATAGTTTCACTATCTATAGTGAAATAGAAAACAGAATATATAGTAAAAACAGAATAGTTTCACTCATCTATGGGTCTTATGAAATTAAAGACATTACTGTAATAAGGCCAACCAACAATAGGGTTAAGTGCCAGAAGGACCAGCTCACAATTTGAAGCTCACCACAAAGAATTGTAAATGCTGTTAGGGAAATAACTACACTAACAACTAACATGACAATGTTAAAGAGTGATAGAAGTAGAATGCCTGTCGAGAATACAGATGGGGGAGGGGAGGATAATCTGATTGGTGGTTGGAATATTGCACTGGTAATGCGGGGGTATTCTATTTTTGACTGAGACCCAACTACAAATATGCTTTTAATCATGGTGCTTCAATAAAGGTTTATTAATACATAAATGAATTAGTAATAAAAGAAAAATATAACAAGGGCATCCTATTGGAAAGTAAGAAGTTCATCTGTCACTGTATGCAGATGACATGATACTATATTTAGAGAACCCTAAAGACTCTACCAAATATGTCTAGAAACAATAGATTAACATAGTAAAGTGACAGGCTATAAAATTAACAATATAAAAGTAATGGCCTTCTTATACACCAATGATGGAGAAGAAATCAACATTAAAAAAAGAGTCCCTCCCCAGACATAGAATCACCTAATTTTTGAAAAAGGAGCAAGAAACACTAAGTGGAGCAGGGAAAATCTCTTCAACAAGTGGTGTTGGCAGAACTGGTTAGCCACTTGCAAAAAAGCAAACATAGGCCCCCAGCTAACATCATGTACGAAGGTAAAATTCAAATGGATTAAAGACCTTGAAATCAGACCTGATACCATAAGGTATATAGAACAACACATGGGTAAAACACTCCATGACCTTGAGAATAAAGGCATTTCAAGGAGGAAAATGCACTTTCCAAACAAATGGAAGCAGAGATAACCAGATGGGACTACTTTAAGTTTCTACACCGCAAAAGAAATAGTGCCCAGTATACAAGAGCCACCCACCATGTGGGAGAAACGATTCACCCAATACCTGTCAGATAAGAGGCTAATATCCAAAATATACAGGGCACTGACAGAACTTTACAAGAAAAAAACATCTAACCCCATCAAAAAATGAGAAGAAATGGACACTTTGATAAAAAAAAAAAAAGAAATACAAATGGCCAAAAGGTACATGAAAAATTGCTCCACGGCACTAATCATCAGAGAGATGCAAATCAAAACAATGATGGTATACCACCTCACACCACAGAGAATGGCACACATCACAAAAAATGAGAACAATCAGTGCTGGCGGAATATGGAGAGAAAGGAACTCTTATCCACTGCTGCTGGAAATGCAGTCTAGTCCAACTTTTACGGAAAACGATATGGACATTCTTCCAAATGATCAAAAAATAGAAAAAGTACTCAAGGTATGTAAACAGATAAAAACAGAAATCTTTGATACACTCAATAGAAGCAACATAAGAATTATTGGAATCCCAGAAGCCCAGGAAGGAGATCCCCAGGAATAATTAACAGTCAAAGACATCATCACGGAGAAACTCCCAGAGTTAAAAACTGCATGCAATCAAATCCTTGCATGCTTGAAGAGAACCAGCTAAAAGAGGTCCTAAGAAAAACACCCCAAGACACATCTAGTTACAATGACAAATCTCACAGATAGAGGTAGAATACTGAAGGCAGAAGATCAAAAATGGAAAGTACATTCAAAGGAGCATCCTTAAAATTTACAGCAGACATGTTACAAGAAACTCTCAAGGCCAGAAGACAGTGGTAGGATATTGTGCCAAGACTGAATGAAATGGATGCTTCACTTAGAATACTGCACCCAGCCTGTTTCAGTTCAGGTTTGAAGGAAGGATACATAGTTTCACGAATAAGCAACAGCTCAGAAACTTCACAGACGCAAAACCAGCCTTAAAGGAAAAACTGAAAGGTCTATTTTAAGACAGGACAGACCAACAGACACACCAAACTTATACACAAAGATGACATTAAATCCCATGACAATCATTTCCCTTAATGTCAAGAGACTAAATACACCAATTAAGAGGAGTGGCATAATGAATCAGAAAGATAAATCCAACCTTCTGCTGCTTACAAGAGACACACCTGAACAGTCAGAACAAATGTAGACTCAAAATTAAAGGCTGGAGGAAAATCTTCCAAGCAAACAACACTCTTAAAAAAGCTGGGGTGGCCATATTAATATGAGACAATGCAAATTTTAGACTCAGAAAAGCTGTAAGGGACAAAGATGGACACTTCGTACTAAACAAGGGATATATGCCACAGGAATAAATTACACTATTAAACATAAATGCATCCAATGAGAGACCAGCAAAGCATTAATACAATTATTGACAAATTTGAAGGAACAAATCAATAATAACACAATAATTATGGAGACCTCGCCATGGTCCTGTCAACACTTCAGTCTGGTCAACCAGACTTAAACCCAACAAAATATGCTAATTATTCTACATTC
>PVKC010039358.1:0-12566 GCA_004027635.1 Crocidura indochinensis | reverse complement strand
GCTTACTCCTGACATGCTTGAGGTACCATAAAGAAGTCCAGGAATCAAACTCCAGGTTTACTGTGTGTAAGGCCAGGGTCCTACCTGCTGGTCACTATAATAACTAGGACATTTTGGGGGCACACCCGGCAGCGCTCAGGAATTACTCCTGGCTCTGCACTCAAAAATCACTCCCGGCAGGCTCAGGGGACCATGTGGGATGCTGGGGATTGAACCTAGGTCTGTCTCAGGTTGGCCGTGTGCAAGACAAACATCCCACCTTCGTACTATCACTCTGATTTTCAATAATTAGGACTTTTTGTTTGTTTTGTCATGGTTTGGTTTGGTTTTGGTTTTTATTTTTGACCAACACCCTGAATACTCTGTGATCAGGAATTCTGGCTGTGTGCTTAGGAATTACTCTTGGCAATGCTGGGTGAACGATATGGGATGCCAGGGATTCAACTGGGCAAGCATCTTACCTACTGTACTATCACTCCGTTCCCCAACTGCTTTCATATATATATATATATATATATACATACATACATATATGTATGTATATATATGCATACATACATATATATGTGTATATATATCTATATCTATCTATCTATCTATCTATCTATCTATCTGTCTATCTATCTATCTATCTATATACTCTTTAAGCACCATGATCACAAATGCGATTGTAGTTTCCCCACTGCTTTTTTATCTGCAAATTGGGAAGCATTTTCTTCCCAGGACTTTGATAAGAGGGCCAAAGAGATAGTAGTACAGAGTTATATTACTCTGTTATGCAAGTTATATTACTTGTCTTGCATAAGCCAACCCCATTTTGATCTCTGGCACTGCATATGGTTCCCCTGAGCACAACTAGGTGTATTTATCCCCAAGAAATTGGTAGGTGTGTATAGTCCCCAAATCCAAAATAAATGAATGAACTAAAAAACAAGGGAGAGAAATGTCTGTTGGCATTGGTATGTGATGAATAAACATACACTATTATATTACCCTTATTAACTATGGAGCCACCAATTGTAAAAATCTTTCTTTAGGGGCCCGGGAGATAGCATGGAGGTAAGGCGTTTGCCTTTCATGCAAAAGGTCATCGGTTCGAATCCCGGTGCCCCATATGGTCCCCCGTGCCTGCCAGGAGCAATTTCTGAGCATGGAGCCAGGAGTAACCCCTGAGCACTGCCGGGTGTGACCCAAAAACCAAAAAAAAAAAAAATCTTTCTTTAAGCCAAGGGAGGATATTGGGGACCAGAGTGATGCTGCTGACCTGGTTCAATCCCCAGCATTCCATCTGGTATCCCAAACACTACCAGGAAAAATTCCTAAGTGGAGAGCCAGAGTAACCCCTGAATATCATCAGGTGTGGCCCCAAAACCAAAACCAAGAGAGAACTGAATTGAATAAGAATTGAATCTTACTATGATATGTGAGAAACCATCTATCAAGAGAACAAATGTTTAATATAGCATCTGTCAGCAATTCTATCAAATGGTCACCTACTCTGAAATTTGAGGGGCTCCAAATCTTTTTTAAATGGGCCCGATTTGTAGGAAATGGAGTGATTTAGGGAAGCATTGATGCCCACCTCGATGGCAAGTTGTGGTCTCCTGATGGCAATGTCTTCCTGCACAAAGCAGCTGAGACTGGACTGGGAGTGCGTTGCCACAACAGTGAGTCTGAGGAAGGTATCCTCTGGCGGGTTTCGTTCAAAATGGCTGAAGGATAGGCTGGTGGTGATTCTCTGAACTGAAACACATAAAGGGTAGAGTTAGCAGAAGGAAGCATGTTCCTGGGGAACATTATTGCACAGGACGAAAAGGAGTCAGGACCCCACACAGAGGCTTCATTGTCTCACTATTGCTTCCTCTATATACTTCTGCCTGGTTCCTGCCTTACTTTCCTAGCTAATCACATTCCCTCCTCACCCCATCAACTCATCAGAGTCCAGGTTTCTGGGTCTTCCTCTCTGTGTTGGTACTCGTTTTTTTTTTGAGTTCCAGCCCAGTCCTTTATTTTGAAAACCAGATATGAGTTTCCTGCTGCCTTCTTTTTTTTTTTTTTTTTTGGTTTTTGGGACACACCCAGTGACGCTCAGGGGTTACTCATGGCTATGCGCTCAGAAGTCGCTCCTGGCAGGCACCGGGGGATTGAACCGTGGTTCATCCTAGGCAAGGCAGCAGGCACCATACCTCCTGCGCCACCTCCCAGCTCCCTCCTGCTGTCTTCTAACCATCACTGTGTGAATGGTTTATGGGCATTGAAATTTAACATGCTTTACAAAAACAGATTTTCATCTTTATCTTCAAACCTGCTCTTCCACCTTTTCCCCTGTAGATGCATCCAAAATTGGAGCAATTCCCCCACTAAGTCTATACACATTCATGTATCCAATCTATACCATCCCCTTAAAAACGACATGCTGCTAGTTTAGTTTGTCCTCCATATCTTGAATATTAAGCCATAGAATCTCAAAACCATTGGTCTTAACATTGGATGCACATTAGAATAAGATTCAGGAGGTGACTATTTTTAGAGTTCCCACATGATTCAATATACTGCTAAAGCTGAAATTTAGCACAGCTCTCATATAATCTGTTCTGCTAAAAGCACTTGAAAAAAAATGAATATTGCAAATGACAAACCCTTGGTCTTGGATTATAAAATTTATCAACATATTGGGACCAGAACAGTAGCACAAGCGGTAAGCCTTGCCTGCGCTAGCCTAGGATGAACCATCGGTTCAATTCCCCCGGTATCCCATATGGTTCCCCAAGCCAGGAGCGATTTCTGAGTGCATAGCCAGGAGTAACCCCTGAACATCACCAGGTGTGGCCCAAAAAAGCAAAAAAAAAAAAAAATACCAGCAGATACTGGGGAGTGAAGATTAGACTAGAGGTGACATGGGCAATTGTCATGGGGAACTTTGGTGATGATGTGTGCAGCACATGAGAACTATAAAATTAAAACAATATTGTAATTGTGTTACCTAAAACTATAATACATTTTCAAAAATTTAAGTGGCCAGGAGGGAGTACTTTGGTTAGGGTACATGCTATCTTTGCATCCAATCCCTGACATAATATGCTCCAAGTGCACTGTATGTGGCCCTAGAAGCCACATGTTGTTCCCAGCACCACTGGGCCTGAGCAGTGAACTCCAGGCTGAAAGTTGCCAGGAGTGGCTTCTGGACTACCTGAGCACTGCTGGAGAAGCACTCTCCCCTAAAATATATATATATATATAAATGAAATTTTGACCACATTAGCTCACCTGATTAAAACCAGTTCCCTACTGCACACACAACAAAATCCAGGGGCCAGAAAGCACCAGGCAAGGTGCTTACCTTGTATGCAATTGACCTAGGTTCAGTCCCTAGCATAGAAGTATGGTTCCCCCAAGCTAGCACAATGGCTAGGAGTAACCCTTAAATACTGCCTAGTGTGGCCCCCCCAAAACAAAAACAAAATCAAAACAAAACAAAACAAAATACAGACCTCCTAATGTAGAAGGCAGGATCAAGCCCCATCAAGCTCTTTTGCTGCACCCCCATCCTTGGAAAGAACATAGTGGAGGGTCTAGAAGCAGGGTAGATGGGAGATGTCAGCTCCCTATTAGGGGCTATTACAAAAATATCAAGTCCTCTGATTTTCAAACTTCCCCGAGTCCCAAAATCATACAGGGACTAAGGATTTTGTTAATTTTGAGTTGAACTGTGGTGATTTTTAGTTCTTTGGTCCAGGTGTAAGTTGACCCTAATGTGCAGGCAGGTTTGAGAATATCTGACCCAGTATAGGGAGTTTCAACCTTAGGATAGTGTAGGAAGTTTTGGGGAAAAAAAAAAACCCTGTGCTGAACCCCTATCCCTATCTCTGAGCAATTAAGAATCTTGGGGAGGAGGAGGAAATTGTGCACAAGTCATTCCTTCTGCTGAAATGCCCAGGACTCACTTTTCCATCCTCCCGTACTCATTATTTAAAACCTAATATACCCGAATTTACTTGGGGGAAAATTCTGTTGCATTCTGGGTGGAAAGTTCCTAGCCATTGTGCTGTTTACATCGCTGAATAATTCTTACCTTACTACCAGGTCTGTTTACTTGTTTGTAAAGAAATTGTGGGTTTACATTTTTGGTTTTTCCCTATGTGACACTCAATAAATGGGCTGAATAACTGAGAGTGAGAGGGGCCACATCCATGATCTGGAAGCCATTTCTTTTTCTCTAAAGGGCTGACCCTGTGACTGCTACCTATTAGGTTAGGGTATCAGATAGGGCCAAAGAGAGTTACCCAGGTTTCCGCTGAGATTAAGGAGCATCTTCTTTTTCCAGAGCTTGGCAGCAAGGATGCCATTATAGTACACCGCCTGTACCCCAATGGCCAGCTGTACAGTCTTCTCCTGGTCACTAGGGTTAATCAGTGTCAGAGAGAGCTGCATATCTCCTCCCAGAGGTAGGACAGGGGGAGTTTCCAAGAACAGGTACAGGGGATCAGTCATCTCGAGACTGGGAGGGTGGATGCCATTGTCTTTCCCTTGTTTCATTCTCTCTTTCTGGACTCTTTCCAGCACCTCTTTCTCTTGAAGAGATCCTGTAGAGTGGAAGTAACAAAGCTGGTTTCTTGGCAGGTCTAGAGCCTTCAACTCAGGATTAAGATCCATTTGCTTATAGCTGCTCAAATAACAACATCACAAGCTCTTTTGCAAACCTCTGAGGTCATATGCAGTGAAATAAAAGCTTTATGTCAGATACAGTACATTTCTACTAGCTACTCACATGTTCTTCGGGGGCTGTGTATTTGCCTTTTAACAGTGGCTGAGTTTACTTTTTGACTAAGTCATGCCTTTGAGAACAGGTTTGCAAGGACAGGAGTTTACTACATAAAGAAATTTGGTCTTATTCCAAGGCCAAAACGGTGCCACGGAATATTCTAGAACAAGGGAGTAACAATTATATGTATCTTGTAGAAAGCTTATTCTGGAAGCTGAAAGTTCTGAAGGGAACAGTGGGGAGACTAGAGAAATGGGGTTCAGTTAGGACATTATAGCTAGACTGCAAATGAGAGACAAAGCCCTGATTTACTTATTGGCAGTAGAGGAGGTGACATGATGGGAGAGTTATGGGTAGAGTCAGGGGGAGAAGGAAAAACCTCATTGTTTGGACTAACTGAACAGTGATGCCATTCATGAACTCTAATGTAGAGGGAAGAACAAGCTGAGGGGTGGGGGAAGGGAAACTCTAGGCTACTTGTACTACATGTTCCCAAGGGAATTGGGGAATATCTAGATGTATTTTTGATTGTTACAAATGGTGGTGTTGGTGGGCAGGAAGTGCTGGCATCTAGTCAAACAGAGACCAGGAATGCTGATAAAAGTCTTGTGAAGTACAGTGACCATCCAGCTCACCCCAACACAGAGTTTTTCTGATTCCAAAACACAAAGGTGTCAAATGAAGTTGGGAAATCCTTATTTCATATGCTAAGAAATAGACTGTAACTCTCTCTGACCTACTTATTCACCCCTTTTTCTCCCATTACTATCCAGGTGTTGATAATTATGTTACACCCCCCCTTGTCAGGTACCTTCGGGGTACTTGTAATTCTGAGTGATGTCCTCACAGCGGTCGCTGCCCACACCCTTGGTGCTGATATTGTTGCCTACATACTTAGTGTTGGAATCAGTTAGCTCCAGAGCCCCATCCTCCCGGCACTTCCACACTACACACGAGGCGTTGACTGCAGCAAAGAGTTCTGCGACAGCAGGGGTCAGATCCAGTGTTCCCTCCTTTATGGCTCTGACTGGAACTAGGTCACAGGCCTTCAGGACTGAGAGAAAGACAAGGTTGGTGCGTGAGAGGAACCACTGATGGTTTGTTTGGGTCCATCCTCCACCCAAGGATTAAGGTCAGAGGGGAGCACCACAGGGTGGCTTCTGAGAAGGCATTGAAAAGGTGATGCGCTCTTGAGTGATGATCCCTTTTAATCATGGCCTGTAACAGATGCCTGTGAGAAACTGGACAGGAAGAGCTGCAGATAGATAGACAGTTCCTGGAATTTCCCAAACTAGCATGGCCCTGACCAGAGAGGATTTATCTTTATCGAATAGTTCCTGTGCTTCTAGTGCAGGATCCAGTGTGTTCTTGATCCATCCTTTCAGGACTCTTGAAGATGGCTTCTCTGAGCTTGAACCTCTTAGATCTAAATCCAGACCTGGGAAGTCCCCTCACCCATCTGTAGTTCATCCTTCATCCTCCACTAAGAGTCCTCCCTCGATTGTTACCCTCCCCTACTGCACACATCCAGTGGGTTGAGTCTCCCTGAAGCTGAAGAGTGGGCAAACATCTCTTTCCTCTGAACAACGCACTCACATACTCTTATTTTTGCATACAATGTTTTGTTCTAAGGAATGCAGGCCTGCTTTCAGCCACCTGCTATTCCAGTTTCCTTCCCTAGGGGGACTCCTGCTCCTTCAGCTCTTTGCTACCTTAGATTCTAGGGCACATCCCCAGGTTTTACCTTCACCTCCTTGAAGAGAGCTTGGGTGCAGAATCTGCCATCCGACATAGCCTGGGGGCAAATCAGGCCTGTTCATCCAGCACTCTGTAGAAGTCTGATAGACCCTGGAAGGAGGAAAGGGAGGGAAGTCAAGAGGCGAAAGAGAGAAATGAATTCTGAAGACGCCCTAGAAGTAGCAGCATCCTTATTAGCATTAGAATGGGGTCACTGGGTGAACATGGTGCAGCGTCTCAGGAATGGGACTTTTTTTTTTTTATATGCTTTTTGGGCTACACCGGTGATGCACAGGGGTTACTCCTGGCTATGCACTCAGAAATTGCTTCTAGTTTGGGGGACCATATGGGACGCCCAGGCAGGGGTATCAAACTGTGGTCTGTCCTAGCTTAGCGCATGCAAGGCAGAAGTCCTATTGGTTGTGCCATCACTCCAGTCCCTGCAATGGGATTTTCTTGCCCTGACCAACTCCAGCATCCTGCTTCCCAGGAGCTGGAAGTCATTTCAGGATCAGGACGACAGAGATGAGGTGCTTTATACCCTGTGGGTTTGGACCTTTTTCAGGTCTGAGACCTTTTTTACATGTTTTTATTTTGGTTTCAAGTTGTGCTCAGAGATCACCCTGGAAGTGCTCAAGGAGGCTGTATGTGATGCCAGGTATTGAGCCCAGTCAACTGCTTGCAATGCAAGTGTCCTGACCATTGGACTTTCACTCTGGACCCAGGGTGGAGACCTCTTTGGGCTTCTCACCAGATTCTCCCCCGCTGGCCTTCTCCATTCTGAAGCCCTTCCTCATTGTAGTACTCATCAACCAGCAGGCTTCCGCCGGTGCCCTGGGCGGAGGTAAAGGTGGTGACAACACGGGCAGGGATTCCCAGACTTCGCAGTGCTGTGTGCAGGGTAGAGTCAACAGGGTCCATGTGAGGAGACAGACCTCATGCTTTGGGTCTCCTCTGCACAGACACACAGTGCACAAAGGGGGGGGGGGCTAGTGGCCCAACAGGTTAGGCTGACACCTAGGCACAGGAAGCATCAGGCCAAGACAGGAGGGACAAACCCATCACCCAGTAGGTCGAGCACACAGAATGCACACAGAACCCTGGCAAACTTTCTACCTGTCATACCTGTGCATGCAACAGCGGCTAGCACCCAGGCCTGGGCCGCGTACACTGGCCGCCCGTGGCCTGTGAGCCACTGCCTTAGGATGGGAACACTGCCCCGGTGCTTGCTCAGCAAGGTCCCTTCTTGGGTGGGCTGGTCCATGGGCAGGACTTGCTTCTCCTGAAGTGCATGCAGCTGTTAGGGAGAAATGTGGGAGTGTTCTGTGAGTCTCAGCTTCAGGAGATGGTTCAGGTGGTTCTCCAAGCATGATAAATAGACCCTCAGTCATGGAATCTCCTGAAACTCCTTAAACCTGTAGGTTTCTGGTTCTGCCCTCACTCCCTGCAACAACTGCTCTCAGAGAATCTTTTTAACAAGATCCCACCCCCCAGAAGACGGACATGAACCCTATAGGAGAGCAGGGTTGTGCAGCTGAAAGGTTGTCCCACACGAGCCTAATCTCAGGTCCACTCAGCCCAGCTTCTTGCTCCTCACAGACTGCCCTCATCCTGTACCAGCTCTCCAGAGGGGTGTCCAGAGGAAATGAGGAACACTTTAGTCCTGGGAAAGAACTAACAGGAAAGTTCCGAGCTCCCTCCAAGCACTACAGATGCTTAGGAAGTATTGAACATAAAAAACAACCCCTCTACCCTTCTTGGCAGCAAATACAGGGTAAGTTGAGACCTGCCTATTCCCTCCCAAGGACTCTTGGTGGGCTTGACTCAGACCCAACTCTAAGAGCCAATGCCACCATCAGGGGCAGTTTGTGATGTGAAGAAATTCAGGGTCTCAGAAGCGGGGTTCACCTCCACTCAACTCTCTTCTCTCTTCAGACTCACTCACCAAGGCACCCAGAATGCGGGCCACGTGCTGGGGGTTGCCCCATTCCTCCACCTGCTTGTCCAGGCTCAGTAAGGTCAGGCTGAGGTCGATGACATCTTTCTCAAACTGTAACAACCATGCACACTGTGAGGTGGGGTCCTCGATTATGCACCTAAATCTCCCCTTGCTTAGAGTTAGACTCCACTTCTTCCTTGGCCTCTGGATTCCTGTGTCCCCCATACTGGGATTGGCTGCTGCTTTTCTTTTCTTTTTTTCTTTTCTTTTCTTTTGCTTGTGCTTTTCTTTTCTTTTCTTTTCTTTTCTTTTGGTTTTTGGGCCATATCTGGTGACACTCAGGGCTTACTCCAAACTCTGCTCTCAGAAATCACTCAGGGACCGTATGGGACACTGGGGATTGAACCACTGTCCATCCTAGATTAGTTGCATGCAAGGCAAACTACCTACAACTGTGCTATCACTCTGGCTCCAAGGGCTACTTCTTTTCATTTCTCATAATTTCCACTCTGTGAACCCCCACTGTTGGCTACTGTGGCAAATCCTGCAGTTCAGAGCGGAAAAGGACAGATGTCCACTGAAATGACTGAGCTTGTAGTAGGGCTGGTGCTTGCTGAAGACAAGAATACAGCCCAGATGGAGTTTATGCTGTCTCTGGGGACTGAGTGGACCTTGAGAGGGTGTCTACAAAGATGGGTTTGAGGGCCCGGGAGATAGCATGGAGGTAGGGCGTTTGCCTTTAATGCAAAAGGTCATCGGTTCAAATCCCGGTGCCCCATATGGTCCCCCGTGCCTGCCAGGAGCAATTTCTGAGCATGGAGCCAGGAGGAACCCCTGAGCACTGCCGGGTGTGACCCAAAAACCAAAAAAAAAAAAAAAAGTTGGGTTTGAATTTTCTGGGGGAATCAAGAGGGAGCTACCTAGGCAAAGGGAACACTCAACCTGCATGCCTGTGGGTGGCCAGGAACTGACTCATGAGCAGCTCTTGAAGAAAAGAAAGCCACTTAGGGGTCGGAGTAATAGCACTGTGATAGGGCCTTTGCCTTGCACGAGACCAACCCAGAATGAACCCTGATCTGATTTCTGGCATTCCCGTGCCTGCCAGGAGCGGTTTCTGAGCGCAGAGCCAGGAGTAACCCCTGAGGGTGGTGGGGTGTGACCCCACCCCCAAAAAAAGCCACTTAGCTACAGAGAGCTTTATCAAGCCTTAATGTTTGTTTTATGTTTCTTTTGGGGGGGCACTATGGGACAGGATGACAGGATACCCAGTGGTGCTCAGGGTTTACTCCGACTGTGTTCAGTAATCATTCCTAGCAGTGTTCAGAGGACTATATCTGTAGCCAAGGATTGAACCCTAGGTGCTCCTGGCTAGTGCCTTAAAACTTGTGCTAACTTTCCAGTCCAAATCCTGGGCATTTTGATCTTGTTCGATATCTAACAGACTTGATTTGCATAGTCCTTAGGAGAAGTTTGGAGGCTGTAAAGGAAGTCTGATGTGGCCTTGAGGAAAGAGATCTCCATCACTTAAATTGGCCAATGAAATTATGGGGCTGGAGCCAGGTCGCAAGCAGTAGGGTCCCCCAAGTCAGGAACAATTTCTGAGCGCATAGCCAAGAGTAACCCCTGAGCGTCACTGGGTGTGGCCCAAAAACTAAAATATAAAGAAATAAAAGAAATAAAGGAAATTACCTCATAATTAGGATTTAGGGAATGTGCCAACCCTTTGGGGCCAAAGTTTCAGCCCCTCTCTCCCCCTTACCTGACCAAAGTCCCAGGCCAGTGCCTGGATGCAATCAGCGGTGCCCTGGTAGATGATGCCATTCTGGTTTAGTAAGTACTCCTGGCGTTGAGCCTCATTCTCCAGAAACACATTGTCCTCTGGTGGGAAGTAGTCATATGAGGATCTGCTTATGTGAGGGCCACAGCCATGTCTCTACCCTGCCTGCCTAGGTCAGGGGCCTTCCATTCAGCTCTGGGCCTAGGAAGGACTAAGAACAGGCACACGCTTCCTATTACCCTCTCCCCGTAACCTGACCTCTTTTCTGGGAGTACACGGGGAAAGGGCCCAGAGTCCCTGAGTTAGCTGCTCTATGACCTTCATGTCAGCCAAACCTGCTTCCAGAGGCATTTGTAGCCAGAGCACTGGCAAAGATTTGACAACAGCAGCATAGGAACTGGCTCAGAGCACTAGCAAAGTCTCATCCCAGTTTAAAAGAAAAATGTTGCGTTAAAAACAGCAATAACAACAGAGATAATGGAGAGAGGTGAGCTGAAGAAACAACAAGACAGGGCTAGAGGGAGATGAAGGTAAAGGGGAAGTGCAGGCTGAGATTGTGTGAAGAAGGACCTAGGTTTCCTGTCTGCCTGCTGTCCTCCAAGTTCAATCCCCCGCCATCACATTTGGTCCCCCCAGCCAGGAGTGATATCTGAGTGCATAGCCAGAAGTAACTCCTGAGCATCACCGGGTGTGACCAAAACAAACAAACAAACAAACAAAAAATCACCATTCCTTCCTTGCCCTATGCAACTACCTTGGATGGGGTTGTTCAGAGCAAAAGAAGAAGCTATTCAAAAGCAGAATGCCCTGCTAAAGCTTATGAACACTATTATAAACTATATGAACTCTGTAATAGAAGAAATAATCAAAACATTAAATGATTGATAGTTGGAACCAGAAACATAATGCAGAGAATTAAGGTGGTTACTGCGCACTCGGATGAACTGCTTTCATCCCCAATTATTGCCAGATGTGGCCAAAAAACCCATCCACTAGCTCTAAAAATCATTCAAAAATGTAAAAAAAGGGCCAGAGAGAAAGCATGTAGGTAAGGCGTTTGTTTTACATGTAGAAGGACGGTGGTTTGAATCCCGGCATCCCATATGGTCCCCGAGCCTGCCAGGAGCGATTTCTGAGCTTAGGGCCAGGAGTGGTCCCTGAGTGCCACCGAGTGTGACCCAAAAACCAAAAATAAATAAATAAATAAATAAATAAATAAATAAATAAATAAATAAATAAAAGAAGGGCTAGAGTGATAGTTCAGGGGCAGGGCGTTTGCCTTGCACCTGGCCAACCTGAATATGACCTTCAGCACCACATATGGTCTCCCAAGTCTTGTCAGGAGGGATCTCTGAGTACAGAGCCAGAAACTAGTCCTGAGCACTGCTGAATGGGACCCAAATTCTTCCTTCCCACCAAAAAAATAGAAAATGAATGAAATCAGAGTACCCTGAAGAACATGTAGCCTAAAACCTCCCAATCAACCTCCTGGGCCACTCCTCCTGCTCCCCCTTACTTCCTCTTTCAGAAGCGCTTTAGAAATTGTTTTCAGGGGCCAGAGAGATAGCACAGCAGTAGGGCATTTGCCATGTGGCCAACCTGGGAGGGACCCGGTTCCATTCCCAGTACCCTTATGGTCTCCCAGCACGCCAGAGGCGATTTCTGAGTGCAGAACCAGGAATAAATAACCCCTGAGTGCCGATGTGTGTGGCTCAATAACTAATCAATTAATCAATCAATTAAAAAAAAGAAATTGTTTGCAACTTCCAGGGTTCTTTGACTAGAGCAGTAAAATTTAATTTAAACCTAGGAGAGATCCACCTCCAAGTAGACTAACATGAGACTGAGTCTCAGGTAAACCCTGAAAATCTCTGGATTGCTTCCCAGATAAACAGAACCAACAGTGGTCCTGCCTGGGCAGCCCCTCCCCCCACACACATATAAAGCAGCCTCCAGAGCAGATTTATGTGAACCCTGATCAAGAATTCTGGTGTGGGCCAGAACAATAGCACAGTGGGTAGGTAGGGTCTTTGCCTTGCACATGGCCAAACCCGAGTTTGATCCCTGGCATTCCATATGGTTCCAGAGCCTGCCAAGAGTGATTTCTGAACACAGAGCCAGGAGTAACCCCTGAATGCTACTGGGTATGGCCCAAAAATAACCCAAAAAAAGGGAGGGAAAGGAGGGGCCCGGGAGATAGCATGGAGGTAAGGCGTTTGCCTTTCATGCAAAAGGTCATCGGTTCGAATCCCGGTGCCCCATATGGTCCCCCATGCCTGCCAGGAGCAATTTCTGAGCTTGGAGCCAGGAGTGACCCCTGAGCATGCCGGGTGTGACCCAAAAACCAAAAA
>PVKC010039357.1:0-12569 GCA_004027635.1 Crocidura indochinensis | reverse complement strand
CCTTTATCTGTGACATTTTCTCTCTCTCTCTCTCTCTCTCTCTCTCTCTCTCTCTTTCTCTCTCTCTCTCTCTCTCTCTCTCTCTCTTTTCAGTACTTAGTTTTTGTCTTAGGGCAGTGGTCGGCAATCTTTTTTTTCAACTGAGCCAAATCTCACCAAAACCACGATTGAAATTTATTTAGAGAGCCACATTTTTTTTATTTTTGTTTTTGTTTTTGTTTGTTTGTTTTGGCATCTCTCAGGGGTTATTCCTGGCTATATGCTCAGAAATCGCTCCTGGCAGGCTCAGAGGACCATATGGGATGCCGGGATTCGAACCACCGACCTTCTGCATGAGAGGCAAACACCTTACCTCCATGCTACCTCTCCGGCCCTGAAAGTCACATTTTTAAAACAGAAAATACATAGGATAGTGCACTGTTTCTAGTTTCAATAAGTTTTTATTGAGAATATTCTGCGTGCAAGTATTCACATAGGTCAGGAGGATACAAATAACACACTAATAAAACAAAAACTTTAGAATGATATTATTTATTGATAGCATTAAATTCCATAACATTTGCCTTACAATGTAGAGAAAATTACATCCTGACAATGACAGACAAAGTCACAAACACTAATGTGAACATTGGCCTTGAATTTCCTTGGATAGTTTGAGTAAGACAGGTTTGTATGTTGTTTTTAATTTTAGGCATGATTCCAGGTTCTCATGGATGAGACAATTTCTCAATTACTCTTGATAAGATTAATGCTTGAAAATGAATGTTTGCATAAGTATATAGACCCGAATAAGGAGAGAACAGCAAACTCTAGCTTTTGTAGTTGATTATCTGAGTCAGGAATACTATTCCAGGTGTTAAAAATCAGCATATCTTCCTTTTCCAGGTCTTTCAAAGCAGGCCACTTGTGTTGTGAACTAAGTTCACATTTCTATTTCTCCAATCTCTCTAAATTAGCACAGAGACATTCAAATTTCAAGAATTATATTCTTAGTTTTATAAATCCATAAATTGCATTTCAAAGTTGCCAATGTCAATATTAAAGGGAGAAAAATTTAATTCCCTTACAGTGGCATCCAGAGGTTTTTAACAAAGGCCAACGCCACCGTGCTGTTTCTGAAATCCTGAAACCTCTTGAGAAAAACTTCCCTCATATTTAAAAGTGCTGTTATAAAATAGGTAATGTCAATATCAGAATTATTTTCTTGGCTTGGAAGGTGAATCAAAGTTTCTCTGTCAAAATCTTGAGCAAAACCAGATTATTTGTTTTCAAAAGAAATAACTTCTAATATAGAAAAAATTGTGTTTTCTTTCCCCTGTAGTTTATGATTAAGCTGACTTAGATGTAAAGTAACATCCACTATGAAATACAGTTTTTGAATCCACTGATTGTTAATTCTGGATAGTGAACACCCTTCACGAGGAAAAATGCTTTGATTTGTGATAATAAGTAAGGAAAAAGTTTCAAAACGTTTACCTTGCTAACCAAAATGTGCTGAAAATTTGAAACCTTACAATATGGAGATGAAACAGGTAAAAGAGAAAAACCTTTTAACAATCTTTAAAGGCAAGGATAGTGTTCCAGAGAAAAGTAGTGATTTCACTGAAAGGAAAAATATCTATTGACACTTTAGTGTGTGCTGCAAGAAACCAAACTAAAATACACACAAAAACAAAAATGGCACTTTGTTAAAGGCATATGATATATCATAAATGAATTATGATAGAGTGCCTGAAACATTTTAAGAGTAATTTTTTATTTAAGCATATTTGCTACAAAATTATTCATAATTGAGCTTCAGTCATAGAATGTACACCACCCTTCACCAGTGCACTTTCCCCATAACCAATGTCCCTTGATTCCTTCCCCTTCACCTTCCTCTGCCTATGTCAGGCACAGGCATTTTGCTTTTTTCTCTCTATCTCTCTTTTCCTTTATGACTCTGAGGGTTGCAAGATTTCCTTTATGATACTGTGGTTTGCAATATTGTTAATTAAAGGATACCATGCATGTCACTTATCCATTTTCAGCATCCAGTTCTTGTCCAGAGTGATATGTTCCAACTATCAATGTCATTATGTACCTTTCTCTGATCTAACTGAACTCACCACTTTTTATGGCAAGCTTCCTATCATGGACGAGTCCTTCTGTCCCTCATCCTTATTTTCTCTAGATATTATTACCATTTCGCCATTTATTATTCTTATATGCTACAAATGATTATTCTGTGTCCAGCCCTCTCCTTCTGACTCATTTCACTCAGAATAATAATCTGATGTGTTGGTTATATACAGATTATGCACTGTGCATGGCTCAATGTATTTGTGTAGTCACAAGAAACAGAAGTTGCACACCCGTACAATGTATCCACTCATTGTATGATAGACTGGATTAAAAAAAAAAACTCCCTGCTTAACTAAACTCTGTGACAGATGACACAGTAAAGATAATTTGTGAAATTTACAATTGTGATCAAATCCAGGCTATTCACCACCCTGGGTGAGAGTATGGATGCCCACTACTAGCATTTCTCCATGAAGAAGTGAAGTGGCTGTTCAGGGAAAGGGTGCTCTCTCGCCTTGTTGGCAAGATAGAAGAAGTAGTGCAGTTCCTGTGAGAGCAGAATTCTGACTTTGTACAGCCCCAGTTGGACAAGGAATAGGTAGTTAAGCTTGTGTATTTGGCAGACATTGTTCATTTTCTCTATGAATTTAATATTTCTCTGCAGGGGAGTTTCACAAGTAGTTTTTACAGTTGGGCATAAGATGAAAGTGCTCAAAGAAGAATCTGATTCTGGGATAGCTGTGTCTGAGAAGGAGATATTGAAATGTTTCCACTCTTGCAAAAAATTTCTGATTGGCACTTATATTATGCAGAAAGTCTTAATCAATATGAAAAACAGCATTTAAGGGCATTAGATCACAACTTTAATTATGAGTACTCTGAACGTGAGAATCCACAGAAAAGAAAACTCTGGGTTGAGAATCCCTTCATGGAAAATGCCTACCCACTCTTGTGCAAAATAAAAGATGTGTTTTAAGATCACTCCAGGCACTGTATTTCTAACCCCCTCCCAACCTGGTCTGAAGAAGCAGGGTAGCAGGAAAGAAATAAACCTAGCTAGCCAGGAAAGGATGATCATGGAGTCCATGGCCTTTTACCTTGTACTCTCTGACTTGAGCCCAAAAAGCTAGAATACCTTTCTTTATTAAAACTAATTCCCAATACCAGTAGGCTTCAGGTCAAGAGAGAGAAACAAAAGTACATATTCAGTGGGTTTTTACATATCAAAGGAAGAGGTTTAAGAAAGGATGACATTGGGGGCACACCTTTGTTTAGGGTTGATACTGGGTATCATCTTACACTCTTGGAGCTGGCTGCAGGGGCTGCACACAGGGCGCGCACTGACAGAGGCTAGGAGCAGAATCCTGACTCCTGGACCAGCTGTCTGGCACACAGAAGAGCCAAATTAAAAGTGTAAAGAGCCACATATGGCTTGCGAGCTGCAGGTTGCTGACCACTGTCTTAGGGTGATCATTCCCAACTATCATTGTCAAAGTGATCCTTTCTCTGCTTAAACTGCACTCTTTCATTCTTTTTGGCAAGATTCCGGTGATTTGGCCCTCTTGGCATTGTCCCTTTTGGCTCTGGATATTATTATCACAGAGTTTCTTTTAAAGTAATTCCACAAATAATTGAGATTATTTATGTCTACCTCTCTCTCTGACTCATTTACCTCAGCATAGTAGTTTCCATATCCATCCATGTTTAAGAAAATTTTATGACTTCATTTTCTTAACACTGCATAATACTCCACTGTGTACATGTGCCACAGTTTCTGTTCACAGGCACTGGGGTGTTTCCAGATTCTGTATTTTGTGAGTAGAGCTATAATGAACATAGGAGTGCAGAGGGCTTTTCTGCATTGTGTTTTTGGGCTCCTAGGGTATTCCTAGGAGTGTCATTTCTTGCTCACATGGAAGCTCAATTTCTAAAAAGGCTAGACCAGCTAACATTCCCACCAGCAATAAATATGAGTTCCTTTTCCCCAGATCCATTCCAGCACAGGCTCTCTTTGTTCTTTGTAATGTGTGTCGTTCTCTGTGGTGTGAGATGATATCTAATTGTTGTTTTGATTTGCATCCCCCTGATGATTAATGATGTGCTGCATTTTTCATGTATCTTTTGGCCTTTTGTGTTTCTTTGAGGAAATGTCTGTTCATTTCTTCTCCCTAATTTTTGGATGGGGCTAGATTTTTTTCTTGCTAAACTTACCAGTGCCTTCTATCTTAGATATTAATCCTTTATCAGATGGATATAGGTGAATGGTTTCTCCCATTCCATGAGCAGTCTTTGCTTCCAAGTCACTGTTCCTTTCAGATGCAGAAGTTTCTTAATTTTATGTAGTACTATTTGTTTATCTTAGCTTCCACTTCCTTGGCCAATCATGTTTCATCCTTGAAGATGCCTTTAGCTTCAATGTCATGAAGTGCTCTGCCTGTTTTCTTCTATGTACCTTTTGGTTTCAGTTCTGATATCAAGGTCTTAATTCCATTTTGATTTGACTTTTGTGCATGTTGTAATGGAGAAATCTGAGTTTACTTTTTTTTTTTTGCATGCAGCTGGCTGTTGGGGTGCTCAATCCACCCCAAACAAATATTAGGGCTAATCTGGGTAGAAGAGTCAGAACCAGGATTATCCACATCAAAACATTTAATGAGAGAGGGTCTAGAGCAAGAGACATACAGAGAGTCATAGAAAGCAAATGAACACCACACAATTCTGGGACACAGGAACAACAGCGACAGCAGGAGGAAGGCTCAGCGGCAGTTAGGCAAGCAGGGAGGCAGGCTCTCTCTGGACTTGATTCACTGAGGCATCAGACTGGTAAATAGGGTAAATAGGCTGGCTGGTACACTTCCTCAAACCAACAGACAGACTCTAGCTAGCTTTATATACCCAAGTCCCAGCTGTCCTCCAACAGCAGTTACAGAGGCCGCTCATAACTGATATATTTAGGGGGTAAATATTTAAATTAAAGTTAGTAATATCTTTTAATATTTTCAAAATTTGAATAATAATGATAATGTATGCAGCCCCTTCTCTTTGGTTTAAAAGCAGGTATGGAAAGATTTATCCTCATTGTTTTGCTGATGTTGGAGAACAAACCATGAACTTCATGAATATAAATCACTCTACCAGTGACTATATTCCAGTTTTAATATATCTTAGTTGACTTTATTCTTAATAAACCTACCAAGGAATTGTGCCAGTAGGCCTAGGTAAAAATCCTTGATTCCTAATAGCTGACTCATTAAGCATGAACCAGGGCAGATCACTTGACCTCTCTCAAAGCAAGAGTGGATGAAAACAGATTCTTCATCTAAGTTTACTTCCTTTAGTAAATATCTTATAGGTGAAAAAAAATTCAATACTCTTAAGTGAGAACCTTAAATTTTTTTTTATTCTTTGTACAAATAGGACTTTGTATAATGTAGGTAGATTTGGTGAGTACCAATTGAGAAGTACTGGGGAATCAAATGCAGGACTTCCTATGGGCAAAGCACACTTTTATGTTTCACACTGAGCAACAACTCCAACATCTTAAGATAATTTCCTTTACAAATTAAAACAATATTTACTACATTCGTGTCTTGTCTTCAAGAACAGCAATTTGAAAAAATTCCTTGAATTCTGAGCACAATATAGAGTTGAATTTGAATTCTTACACAATCTAGCTAGAGTAGGAAGCCTACCAGGTCAATACAACTTGAGCAATTCCTTTGCAAACGAGGAAATGGTCACAGATACTATTTGTATTTCAACCTCGTACATTAACTCACATCAGTAAATAAAATTAACCACATATGTAGTCATCAGAGTGAATAATTTTTATTTATGACCCACATGAACATCTAAGATACGATTTTAAAATCATCCCACTTTACATGAGGGAAAAACTTTACTTGAGCCTTATATTAAGCAATTTTTCTAAGAGCACAATATTAATAAGTGACAGACAACCAAAACAGGTAGATCAAGTCTAATTCCAAGCCTTTTCACTAATACTTATGTTTCACCTGTAACAGAATCCATTATGTCAACTGAAAACTTACTGATTATAAAAACTTATATGAGATGGTAACTAGTGATAGGTATTACATTGCTCTTGGCACAGAAGATTGAACTGTGTGGAAAAAATCTGAATTTGAAGCTAACTTTGCTCATTTTTATGAAAATATATTTGTCAAGGTAAGTAGAATTAATTTTACTGACTACTGGAATAAGTTGACCCATAAATATTAGGAATTAAAACATAACAAGATAAACATGCTGCAGAGATCCTTAGGAATCCGTAACTAAAGTTTGTTAAAAATAGCATAAGGTGGGGCCCAGGAGATAGCATGGAGGTAAGGTGTTTGCCTTTCATGCAAAAGGTCATCGGTTCGAATCCTGGTGCCCCACATGGTCCCCCGTGCCTGCTAGGAGCAATTTCTGAGCATGGAGCCAGGAGTAACCCTGAGCACTGCCGGGTGTGACCCAAAAACCAAAAAAAAAAAAAAATAGCATAAGGTAATTTAAGTTTAAGGAGAAAATCATAATTTAAATTTTTTTTGTGTAAAAAAACAGGAAATTAATTTATTTATCCCTTGAGTAGAAATGATCAAGTTGGGGCTACTTAATAATTTTTGGAGGAAGCTTTCAAAATATCCAAATTCTCAGGAATCATCACTTTAAAATCTGTTGATGTAGGTGTGAATTTTTGACATGGAATCTATATTTTATGTAATCAATTTAGGTTCAACAACAGATAAATGTAATTATGTAATCAACTTAGGTTCAACAACAGATAATGGATTATGAAGATGTCTATATACATAATGATATCCTATGCAACTGCAGGGGAAAATGAAAGTATGCAATTTGCTGCAACCTGGATGGAGTTAGAAGATACCATGTTTAGTGAAGTAAAGCAAAAGATGAAGGACAAATATAGAGTGATCTGACATATCTTGTTATATAGAATAACTGACTGAAGAAATGCAATGCTTTAAAGAAGGAATGTCTAGATAACCCTTTATTCCAGAGTATATGAAGGAGAAGAACAGACAAGGCAAGAAATCAAGGGACAAAGGAAGATGAGAAAGGCAAGTAATAGGGAAACTGATGCTGAAGCTTTGCTTAAACAATTATGTGGTAGAGTTTTAAAGCTATATATCCAAAATACAGCATCAATAACACTGAAAATATGAGATCCAAAGTACAACCACTAAATTTTATAATGGGCTTGTAAAAGTGGCAATTTGGGGCCAACGGAAGGAACATGGGGACACTGGTAGAGGGAAGTAGACACTGGTGGTAGAATTGGTGCTAGAACATTATATGCCTAAAACTCAATTATAAAAAACTTTTTAAGTTACAGTTCCTTAAAAAATGAAAAATAATTTTTTTTGGTTTTTGGGCCACACCCAGTGACGCTCAGGGGTTACTCCTGGCTATGAGCTCAGAAGTCGCTCCTGTCTTAGGGGACCATATGGGACACAGGGGATTGATCCGCGGCCTGTCCTAGGCTAGTTCTGGCAAGGCAGACACCCTACCTCTAGTGTCACCGCACCAGCCCCCCAAAATAATTTTTAAGTAGACAGTTTATTGTCTTCCTTAGTCGACACTTTAAGTAATTTCTACACTTCCTTACACCCCTGATTGATGGAGCCAGCTTTTCCAAATAAACAATAAGGTTCCTTCCAATTGCTTAAAGAAAAATAACACATTAGGTGTGAACAAATAACAGGTGTTCTCTGCAAGAAGTGAGTCAAGGACAAAAAAAAAAAAATAGATCCTGATTCTTGTCCTGAGCTGTCCTAATGTCCATACAGCTGGACATTAGGCATGCAGTCCTCAGCTCATTCTTTAAAATTCATAAAACTTCAAAATTTATAAAAAATGTTCATGTATGAGGATAATATAATAGGAGAATAAGAGATAGTGTTAATATACTTCAGGGAAAATGTAATCACTTAGGAAAAATGTAATTCAGGAAAAATGTAATACCGAATAATTGCTTGCTTTCATCCTTGTTCTCTCATCCATAGTAGGCAGGATGTGACTAATGCTATGTACAGAGTCACACTTTATAATGGCAATTTTAGGATCAGACTAAGAGTGACAGTATCAGCCCTCACAGACTATTGGAATGGTAATTCTGCTAATTGGGTCCTGGAGTTAACACCTTTCTTGGATGAAGGTAGGAAGTTTCACTTTACTAATTCAAATTCCGGGTTTTCCTCTCAAGGATTTCAGTCATTTGAAGGTCTATATTTGAAGGTGACTTTCTTACCTGGAAAGCTTAGGATAGGTTTGGATTTTCAGGACCTAAAATCAGGTTTCATTCAATGCCCCCAAAAAGAGGAAGTGAGTAGATTTTTGAAAAATCTTCAATTCTCAATTTCCTATTAAATTTGTGTAGCTTTTTTGAAAATGTCTGATTATTAGTATTTCATTTGAAATTTCCTTTCCCCAAAATTTAGGTGCTAAAAATATAGGGTGAATCATTAAAAAAATGAATGGTTTGCTTAATTTTTTCTTTGTATTATTAAACTATTTAATAAATTGTGTTGGGGGCCCGGGAAATAGCATGGAGGTAAGGCGTTTGCCTTTCATGCAAAAGGTCATCGGTTCAAATCCCGGTGCCCCATATGGTCCCCCATGCCTGCCAGGAGCAATTTCTGAGCATGGAGCCAGGAGTAACCCCTGAGCGCTGCCGGGTGTGACCCAAAAACCAAAAAAAAAAATAAATAAATAAATAAAAAAATAAATTGTAGTTTTTTTTCTAATTCATTAATAAAAATCTAGGATTATTTAGATTACTTTACCTGCCTATTACTTCTCTTGGGCAAGAAAAATTGTAATCTGTGTAAGTAGGATTGAGTAAAAATAACAGTTAAGAAATTGCATGTTAATTTTTAAATCTATGTTAACTTTTCTGAAAACATAATAATTTTCTTACCAACTAAAATAAATCACATTAAGTATTAAGAGCTTAACAGAAAAGTCTAATTACCAATTCTAATAAGAAATAGATTAATTTCCATAATTTAAACATATATTTTGAAATTTTAAAGGCTGGAGTTTTATAGGCTTTTTTAGAGTAAGTTAGGCATATTCTCTAAGAAATGTTCTTTAAATAAGGTGGTCAATCAACCTATTTTCACTATTAGTAATTGGTTTTGTGGGCAAAAGATTGTCAAAATTTCTTTGGATAATGATGACTATTAAAATATTAAGTGACAATTAGGTAACTAATTTCTTTAGGTTACTAACACCTTGAGTGACACTTTAGGCTGCATTAATATGTCATGAAAAATACAAACCCACATTGACAGAAGATGTTGATATTTTAAATCAAGAATAGTTTTTTTTTCTGTAATCTGGGTCAGAGAAACACAAGTGACAAATTTGTTCATTTGGCTATCTAAAATAAACCCCCAACCTCTAATCTGAATTACACAAGAGTAAGAAGGGAGATAAATAATTGTTAAAACTAAATAGTATAATAATTTGAAAGTAATAGTACCACATAATCAAAGAAGTCAGTGATTTATGCTCCAAAAAGCATGGTTTGTTTAAAAAAATACATGGTTGTGTTTAGGTTATCTTCTCAAATCATAATAGCTAACATGATATTTTTGAGTAGACACATAAAAGGCTTACCTTCTGCCCTATAAAATATCTTTTTTGTTTGTTTGCTTTTTTTTTGGGGGGGGGCACACCAGTGATGCTCAGGGGTTACTCATGGCTATGCACTCAAAAATCACTCCTGGCTTGGGGAACCATATGGGACACTGGGGGATCCAACTGTGGTCCCTAGGTTAGTATGTGCAAAGCAAACACTCTACAGCTTGTGCCACCTTTTTGGCCCCTCCTATATAATATCTTAAAGTTTGTTTTTTGCCTATTGAAAGGAATTTGGAAGACTATTATATAGTAATGATGTTTGCATTTTGTCACTTCCCTTTCAATTAGATATGCATACTTCTAAAATCTTAACGTCTAGTTTGAGATAATCAGTGATTAGTAAATAAATAGTCTAGTATAGTAAAAATCTTTAGAAAACTGAGAAATAAAATTCTACTTCTTTCAGTATCAATGCATTAATATTTTTATAATGATTTATATGTGCCTTAGTAACTCCTATCTTGAAAGTTAGTGTTAACAATGGAATATTATGCAGCCATCAGGTGAGATGAAGCCATGAAATTTTCCTATACTTGGCTGTACATGGAATCTATTAGGCTGAGTGAAATAAGTCAGAAAGTCAGAAGGAGTGTGATAGACACAGAAGAGTCTCACTCATCTATGGTTTTTTTTTTAAAAAAATGTAAAGGCATTATTGTAATAATTCCAGAGACAATAGAGGGAAGGGTCAAAATGACCAGCTCACAATATGAAGCTCATCACAAAGAGTGGTTAAAGCTGTTAGGGAAATAGCTACACTTAACAACTAGCATGACAAAGTTAATGAATGAGAGAAATAGAATTCCTGTCTCCAATACAGGCAGGGATGGGGGAGGGAGATGGGGGCATCAGTGGTGGGAATTTTACCCTGATGAAGGGGGTTTTTCTGTTTATGAATGAAATCCAACTACAATCGTGCTTGTAATTATGGTGCTTAAATAAAGATCTTATAATAATTATAAAAAAGAAAGTGTTAAATCACAAATTCTTCACAAATTTTTTCTGAACTTATTTTAGAGTCTTCAGAGGTCAATCTTAGAATTAACTGAACTTAGTCCAATCTCTATGCAATACTAGAAATTTGGGGGCACGTGATGGGAATGACACACCAGTTCCAGTTGTGCTCAGAGATTAATCCTGGCTCTGTTCTTGGAGCTCACTCATGATGGTGCTCAAGGAGCTTATGGTGTCCTACAGATGTAACTAGGTCAACTGCTAATGTAGCAAGGCAAATTTTCATTGTCTTAAATTATCTCTAGCCTTGATACTGGAATTTTTATCATTAATTTTATACAGTATTATGTTATTATTTTGGCTTTGGAGCTATACCAGGGAGCTCTCATGACTTAGATCTGTCTTTGTGCTCAAGAATCATCCCTGGTGAACCTTCGTATCACCTGCATGCAAGATACAAACTTCTAGCCCATTGATATTAGAACACTATATAAATTTTTGCTAAAATATTTAGGTTTAAAGCTGACCAACACAGGGGCCAGAGTGGATAGTGGGAAGGGCACTTGCTCTGCAAGTGGCCAATGTGGGTTTTTTATTCTCTGGCACCATACATGGTCCCACGAATCCCACCACGTATAGAATCAGCAATAGGTCCTCAGTACCAATGGACATATCTCAAAACCAAAATAATTAATTGGATAAATACATAAAAAAGACAGGCCAAAATTTTTATTTGCATTAGCTTTGGGCCTTCCTAGTGGTGTTCACATGTTTCAGTGGTCATTCGTTTAATCAGCAGGAAATTCAAGATGAAGTTCAAGGTGGCACCGCTGGTGCTTTGTGATGCCAGGGAGCATCAGGGACCACACTGGTAGGGCTTAGGTGTCCCAATGTCACATTAAGTACTATTGAGGGCAGGGGAAATGTGATGAGAGATCAAACTACGGTTGGCGATTTGCCTGGCCCAAACCCACACATCATAGTGCAAGATTTAACAGTCCACTGCTTTGTTTAAGATTCAGTACTGCAAATTACCTTCTTCAAGTTTTGTTATAGCAAAGAATAATATATCTAAGTACACTCTCATCATACTTCACTTACCATTATATCTCTATTTTAAGCCAGTTTTCTTTATTGAATCAAGTCCCCTTTCCATCTCATGGTGATGGGGGTCACAGTCTCATGAGGAGTTATGTAATTCAGTTGTGGGCTTGCACACACCTGCACTGAAGATTACCCACTTTGTTGTGGTACTGAGGATCATAATTCAAGTGTCCTTGGAATTACAGTTAACATGCGGGGCAGCGCCAGATTCAAATCCAGATCCCTTTAAGACCAATTCAGTCAAAACTAATGTTGAAGGAAGTATGAAAATCCAGATATCTACTACTAAGTCAGATGGCAAAAGAAGAAAACAATATTACATCACAAAAATATGTTAAATTGTCATGTGCTTGTTTTTGCCATTAACTTAAATGAATTAAAAAATACTTCATATCTTTTTAGCTGATTTTTATTTCCAATATGGTACATTATGATATATTAAACATGGTTATTAAGTTCTCAATAATTGGGAGTTCAAGATTCAGTTTCACAAGCAAAATCGCTTTAGATATCATTAGATATGCACAAAGTATGTACAAAGTTAAACTTTACACAAAAATTAGAACACATGTCAAAAATTATGAAGGCACTGAAGCCTTGTTCAGTATATTGTTTCTTAGAATATTTGTGGGCATGGTTTTATCTGTTGGGGGGGGTGTTTGTTTGCTAGCTTGGGTGACACTTGTGATACTTAGTGGTTATTCCTGACTCTCAGGAATTACTCTTTTCGGTACTTGAGTCTGGGGTCACTTGACTGCAAAGTAAGCAATCTCCCT
>PVKC010039356.1:0-12570 GCA_004027635.1 Crocidura indochinensis | reverse complement strand
TTATTATTGATTCAATTAATTATTATTTATTAATATTATTAATTATTTATCCATTATTATTAATGCAATTAAAATTAGTTCTTACATCCATATAACAACTTTTCTCTGAATATTCTCAAACACTTACAAATAAAAACAATACACTGAAAAATTACAGCACAATTTCATCAAACTGCAAAGACAGTCTTTTATTACTAAGCAAGAGGTCAAGATATATCTGAGGATTATTCCAGAGCCTGAAGGAAGTGACTCTCAGAAGCTAAAGTAAAAAAGAGGAGTGCTTAGAAATTAGATCCTAAAGAAATAGAAGAGCACACAATTTTTTACAAGATGTTTCAATTGTCTTTGTCTTATAAGCATGTTTTTGTATCTCAATTTAAATTAATAGCTATCGATGTTGGTAAGGAACACATTTGATTGGATCTTAAGCTATTAATAAATCTATCTTTCCTTCCTTGGGAATTTTCTTCACGGTCTTCAACTAAAATTTTCAAGCTATGAACTTTGTGATTATACTTAGTGAATTTTTGAGACTAGGAAGACATAGTAATTTTTTAAAGTACTGACATGACAGTCAAGAGATCTGGGTGTCTTGATTCTTTATAAATAGCAAGATTGACATTGTGTTGCTATAGATAAGTCACTTGAATTGATTGGCAGATGTCCTGACAACCTCACCAAGAAGTGGTGGGGATAAAAATAATGAATTTATATAAAAGTGCTTTAAAAAGTAAGATGAGTAATGAAAATATCTTTAGTGTGATGTTTGCATTTTGCTCCAAAAATGTAAGTATTTACATTTTAAGACATTTCAAAGGTTTCCTTTGCTTTTTTGAAAGATAAAGAGGAATATTGTAACATAACCTTGGATAGACCTTAAAAGAATCTCAGACTTTTTTAGGTTCCACTGGATTCTTCCTTGAACTTCCTTCTTAGACACTGGCTGCTTACTGCTAATGCCCACCAAACTCAAACAACTTTTTTTCTTTCTGAACGATCAAAATAATGTAATTTCAACTGTTACAACTTCTTCTATATTAAAAAGGTATCTCATGCCCCTTTTTTGCTTCACTTTTTGACTTAGTGAATTCGCTTTTTGTTAGTGAATCTGTGTTCCTTTAAGAACAAATCTTTACAAAAGTTATTTATGCATCTGGACCCTAAATCCTCTTCTTTTATTAATTTGTCCACCCAGTACAATCTGCATAGCACAATCTTTCCCCAGGTTATCCATGTCACTAAACAACATTGTTACTTGTTAGAGATCAACTTACAAGACTTTTTATCTTTATTTTAACTTCTAACTGACTATCTCTGGACATACTGTCTTTATTCTTCTATCTGTTCTTCCTAGTGAAATTTGCAGTTTACAGTCCATACTTGATTACATTTTTTAAATAATCTGTAGTTCTTCCTTTATAATATAAAATCTGTTTTAAATGAATATCAAACTGCTACAATTTGTAGTAGCCTCTGTTGAAAGACTACTAAGCAGTGGCATCCCTAGATGTTTCCTATTCTTGTAGTAGCCTTTGCTATCCTTTATACTTTTTACAGGTTGTAGTTATAAACTAACAACTTTATCCTTCATTCTATTCCAAAACTAACATGAGAAGGAAGCTTAGCTATTATTCACTTCTTAAATTCCCATAACCAACAGGAGTGTATGGTACATTATAGGTGCTCAATAAGATGGATCAACTTGATAATTAAAGGATTAAATATAGATATAAATTAAGAGTAAGAGATCTCATTCTAGGGTCGGAGAGATAGCATGGAGGTAGGGCATTTGCCTTGCATGCAGAATCGAATGCAGCTTCGAATCCCTGCATCATATGTTCCCCTGAGCCTGCCAGGAGCGATTTCCAAGCTTAGAGTCAGGAGTAACCCCTGAGCGCTGCTGGGTGTCAACCAAAAACGAAAAAAAGACTCTCATTCTATTTTTCTAATTTTTCTCTATTATTCTGATTATAAAATTATTGTATACTTTTTGAATGTATTTAAGTTTTGATTTGCAGATCAAGTTTTTGAAGAGGACTTTCTTGATTGACTTAGCAAAACTAGTTTCCTATCATATTATATGTTGTCTCCTTAGATTCTGCCTTGTATATACATATACATACATATGCATATATGTATATATCATACCATATGTAAATATGCATGAATGTTAATTTTAGGTGTTTTATGTATATATGATGTATGTTTAATTTCTGTTTCCAGAATAACTTAATTGCAAAAAGGGGATAACGGCATCAGTAAACTAGTAAAATAACATTTTATTTCTGATTTTATTTAATGATAAATACTGATAAAATATAAGCAAGTTTTATTGGAATCTGTTTGAAATCTGTAAAGACAATGCATGCTCTGTTGTCTACAAAGGATGGACTACACTCTTGCCACATCCTCACTACATCAATATAAGCTCCATGAGAACATAAATAGTTTAATTTGTTTGCTTTCTCTTTTCTCACATTAGAACAGAGGATTCATTTGAGGCACTAAGTATGAAATATAAAGTCAAAATATCCATCCAAAACCATAAATTTACCCCAAAATTATAAATTTTCAAAATTTTGGTTTTTTTCTTCATTTTATATATATTGTAACATAAATAAGGCCATAAAAATATATTGGGCCCGGGAGATAGCATGGAGGTAAGACGTTTGCCTTTCATGCAAAAGGTCATCGGTTCGAATCCCGGTGCTCCATATGGTCCCCCATGCCTGCCAGGAGCAATTTCTGAGCATGGAGCCAGGAGTAACCCCTGAGCACTGCTGGGTGTGACCCAAAAACCAAAAAAAAAATTTATTTATATTTCTGTAATTCAATTATCCCCAATAATATTTTTCCAAACAAGAAAGTAGATATAGTTTAAGAACAGACATATGACTACAGTTCCGATTCCTGATTAAGCCCTGACTATCTGGTGAGCTCTTAAGTCAAACACTCCATATCTTTGAACCCAACTTTCTTATCTTAAAAACAGGATGATTGCACACTGCCTCAGTGAGCTGCTGTAAAGCGTAACTAAAATAATGTATGTGTCTGGCAAGTGGTAAATGTTATTTAGGAGATTTGCAGCTTCTAAAGTGCTGACCAATAATACTGACCTTCTTGGTTCAGATACTTGTATAACACCTTTGAATACATACTTCACCTGTGACTGACGTGCTAGAAAATGGTAGAAGTAATGGCAATGTCATGTTTGAGAAATGATCACAAAGACTTTGTGACTGGTCTTGGACTTTCTCTCTGTCTTATGCTGAAAAAGGCCAGCTGCTCTGCTTTGAAGAGGCTAATGTGGCAATAACTTGAGGGAGATGTCCTATAGAAAAAAATGTTTACAGCATGAATGAGCTTAGAAGTGAGTTCTCTCTCACCGAACTGACAATGACACCATAACCCTGGCTTGAGATCTCATGAGAGTCAATGGCACCCAGCTGACCCTTTCCTGGATTTTTTTAATGCATACAAAATGTGAGAAAAATCAATGCTGGATTATTTTAAATGATAACTACATTTTGGAGTCAATGGCTATGTCACCTTTACCAACGGACATTTTCCAATTGTAAATTATCTGAAGAGTCCTCTAAAGAAAACACTTTCCTTTCCTATTATGTTTTTGGAAAAGAGATAGGAAAAAGGGATGGAAGGCAAGAAATCAGTACCACTTTTATTGATTAAAAATAATCTTCAGGAGATCAGAGAGACAGCACAGCAATAGGGCATTTGCCTTGCATGGGTCCAACTTGGAACAGACCAGGGTTCGATTCCTGGCATCCCATATGGTTCCCCAACCCTGCCAGGTGTGATTTCTGAGTGCAAATCCAGGAGTAACCCCTGAGCAACACTGAGTGTGGCCCAAAAAACAAAAAATAAAAAATAAATAAAAAGCTACAGAATATGCTTCGATAATTATCTTTTCAACCAAATCTAATCAGTAGATGGACTTAGAGTTCTGTTCCTACTTAAAATAAGAATTTTTTTTTGCACACTTCATTTTTATGCCGCCAGAGAAATATTAGTTTACTGGGTAAGAGAAGAATATCTAAGTATGCTGAAAGCTGCAAGATTCCTTAAAAAATGGGAAATGGGGCAAATTATAATCAATTATCCATCCAGGTTTACCAGTTAAGCCAAAAGTAACATGACCATTGGGCCAATTTAAGGTCAGAAGACTATGAGATTCCCTATGCTATCTGATAGTTAATCAGCCCTGATAATTTTTCCATACTCAGTCATTACAAACCACATCTGCATGCCACTATAATCATATAATCATTATATGATCATGAATACTATTAATATCATAATTATCAATAATATAGTTCTTTTTATTAGGCAATGACCTATTATTAGAAAGTTAGAGTTTTTAATTATTTTTAATTTTAGGGGATAATTTTGGACCACACCTGGTGATGCTCAGAGCTTACTTTTGACTGCTGGAGTGGACCTGGATTGAACTTGAGTCAGCTGCATGCCAATGCAAGAAGATTAGCTGATAAATTATCTCTCTGACACCAAACTCTAAACCATTTTTTCATTTTTATTTTGGGGCTATTTTTGCTCTGTGTTTAAGGATCACTCCCTGTGGATGCTCAGAGATAGAACCTGTGCAAGTGTCCTATTTGCTTTACTCTCTCTGATCCTATTTAAAAAATTAAGTGTTGGGGCCAGAGCAGTAGTAGAGTAAATAGGGCATTTGTGCACAGGGCCAAGTTGGGTTAGATTCCTGGCATCCCATATGGTCCCAGAGGCCACCAGGAATGATTCCTGAGTGCAAAGCCCGGAAGTAACTAACCCCTGATCACCTCTGTATATGGCCCCAAAACAAGCAGTAGTATCATTAAAAAAAATTAGTATTATAAGAATTGATAGCAGAAATGCTTTTTTCTTTTATTTCTTTAGGCATAGCTTCCTTAAAAGACTGCCATGAACTTTAATATATGTTTTCTGCATCTATTAATAAGTTGCTTTCAAAGGTTTGAGTAATATCCACTCCCATTAGCAATATACAAGAATGAATTTGTTTATAACCCATGAAAGCCTTCATTTTTAACCTTTATTTGATTAGCTTGCTAATTTGATAAGTGAACCACATCTTAGCCTCATTTTTAATTCCCAAGTCCTTGATTATTAGTAAGGTTGAAAACAATTCATTGCTAATTGATCACTTGAATTTCCTTCTATCTAGATTATGTGAACACGTTCAGTGCCCTTGGATCTGCTGGCATCATATGCCTCTGTTTACAGAGCAAATGCTCAAATTGCCTCTCATCTGGAGTAGCTATCTCACAGAGAAAAAGGCCTTGGGAAAAATGCCATTCAATGTTTCCAGTTATTTTTATCATTTTTATCATTTTCTTTTTATAAACTTGATTTTTTAGTGTGTTTCATACTATGTGGCTCATAATAAAACCTAGTGATATAGAATGTATATAGTCATTGTTCTAGGGACTCTGAATAGATGTGTGCATGCATTTTTGCCACTCTAATGGGTTGTTACAACTATCATAACCATTTCACAGAGAAACAAAAACAGAGAGAAAAAGACATTATCTGTTTTAGCCAGAACATAATAGAGGACAAACAAAAGAGTTGGAATATGAACTCAGTGTTAGTTACCATGCCAGTTACCATTATTTCTTCACCAACCCAGTAGCAACTAGTTTCAATACTAGGCAATGAAGACTTTCCCTAACAACTCATTATTAATTAATAACATGACTACTGTATTCAAGTTCTAAATATTCTTCCTCACTATGAAAGGACTTTTAAACTGAAATCATTGTTTAAGAAATAAAACTTCTATTCTGATTACAAATGATGTACATATGCTAATGTTTTAAAAATGATGGAATGCAAAAAATATTCTTTAATTTCCAAAAATAGAAAAAGCATAGTGTGGAGAAGTAAGAGCAAACTGCAGTTCTATTTTCATACTGTTATAAGTAAATCTGTTAGGGTGCGGGAAGTGATTAAAAGCTTAAAATTCTACTTCTTTAAAAGCTTTTATTATTATCCTTTAACTATGTATATTATACTGCAGTGTTTAGATATTACCAACGAAATATATATATAAGGAAATTAAATTTTCCAGGTAGAGGTATTTTAATCCAATTATAGAAAGGAGATTTGACTTCATTAAAGAGAAGCAAAGCATTTAAAAACACTCCAGACAATCTAGGCACGCTTACTCTACATTACTTCTCCTTTTATTTCATTCCATTTATATTAACAAGACAGAATGCATGTTTGAAAGTTAATCAAACTTTTGTAGGAAATAATGAACAAGTACAACTGAGGTGGACACTATATCCAAAGCAATGCCATTAGGCATTAGTGATTTTTATTTTTCTAAATGTACTTAAAATTATGAAGAAGATTGAGAAAAATTAGATTGATTATGGTGAATGAAGACATCAAAAATAATATGATTCAAGAACCAAAAGGAAAATATGTAGTCTTTTATATGTCACATTTATTTAATTTAAAATTTTAAACAACAATAATTTTTAAAGTCTAAAATAGTCTTTATTTGAAAAGCCTTTTAAACTAAACATTGATTATTCCTCTAAAGTCATTAATTATCTCATACCTTAATTGTCAGTGTTACAAAGTGAGAATTGATCCCAAATATATATTTTCTGCTCTTAAGTTAATACTTATTTTACTGCTTTCAAAATATCATGAAAAATTCATAATATAAGGGCATGACTATGTCCAAGTAAAATTATCATCATTGTGTAATAATATACTCAGTTTACAGTAATAATGCAAGTAATAATTGTTGCATATGTTTTGTGTTTAGAGGTAAGTATATTTAACAGGGAATATATTTGTTTTCATGACAACATATCCAAAAACTATTCTTTTATTAAGTTTAAAATGCAAAAGTCTTAAGAAAATAGTATAGATTATTATTTTTGCAGCAATATAATTATTCCTCTCTACTTGACATTTTGGGATTCACTTTGATTAAAAACCAGATACTTGTTTAGATTTCAGACTAATTCTTTATGCTTTCTTTCTTTTGTTTCCTTTTCCATTTTCCTTTGATTTACTTTCTATTTTCATGTTCTTTCTATATGGTAAGCATTGAAGAGTGTCCTTATCTTAAAGACAAGGACCTGGACTTGTTAAAGAAAAATTAAGTTACTTCAAATTTCATTATTTACTAGCATGTAATTGAGTAAATCATCCTACTGCAAATAAGAGGATCTGATATTAATACCTCAGAATGTCATAGAACAAAAGTCATAATATTACTTCACATAATATTTAATATAATAACTGCTTCTGTCCCTGGCTATTATTATATATCCTATCAATTTTAATATTAGTTTTATTTTAATTACATAAGGTGACAAAAATGAGTTTTTCAAATTGATTTCCAAAAAAAACAATAATGAAAAATGTCTACAAAAGCTTTTAAAAAAACACATTTTAGTAGACTTCAAAGCAGAATTAGAATGTTCCACAATCAATAACACAATGATCAGATATTATATGACAATAAATCTCCTTTTTTCTGTTTCTGATTTTGTTCATGCTCAGTCAGCTAATAAACATCTAAAGTGTTACTTTATTTTTAGGTGTTTCTTTGGGCCTGAAGATCCATTGAAGTGTGTCTTTAAAATAGGTGTCCCCTCAGGAATGGGGGTTGGGCATTGTATGACTGACGCTCAATCATGAACAACTTTGTAACTGTGTAAAATAAAAAGAGATATGCTTTATCAAAACTATAAGTGTCAACATTACTAATAAATATGTGACCCAAACTATAACAATTAGTTTTTTAGTGAGTTTCCCAAGGGGACTTTTAAGTCACTGGCATAGAGACCCTGAGATGAGTGGTGAGTGTGGAGTTGGAATATACGTGCCTGAAACTCTATTATCAAAAATATTTTAAATCATGGTGCTAAATAAAACTGGTGAGTTAAATGTCTGGAGTGGTGGTGCAACTAAATTATGATGGACCTTGGTTAGATCCTCGGTGTCCCATATGGTTCCCCAAGCCAGGAGTGATTTCTGAACACATAGCCAGGAGTAACTCCTGAGCGTCACCGAGTGTGCTTACCCCCAAAATAAAACAAAACAAAAAATCCCATAAATCATGAAAAATAGGTATGACCACATCAATTTATAGCCTAGGTATCAAGAGGATTTATCTTGGTCTGAGTAGAATATTTGGAAATAGTCTGTGTTTTGATCCTGTTCTGAAGTCTGTCCAAAGCTCATCGAGCACAGTAATGAACAGCATAAGAGGTAGGACAATCAGAGATGGGTACAAAGACTGTTCTCTCTTATCCTATTTGTCCTCTGTAGTGGTGTTAGTAGTGATGCTTGAAATCAGGTTGTCTAAGTTCTAAGTATCAATGAAGTTTTAAATTAGTTCTTGCACATTGACACAAATTATAATGTTTCAAATAGTTTGCTGGACAAAAGTAAATAAGGGAGTCAGAGAGATATAGCATAGAGATAGGTCGTTTGTCTTGCACGCTGCTGATCTAGGAAGGACTGACGGTGGCTCAAATCCCGGCACCCTATATGGTCCTCCAAACCTGCCAGGGGCAATTTCTGAGCACAGAGCTAGAGTAACCCCTGAGTGCTGCCGGTTGTGACCCAAAAACACAAAACAAAACCAAAAAAATAAAATAGGCTAAATAAATAAATAAATAAACTCCAGTCAGTATATATACATCTTAGTTTTCACAAATTAACAATTTTTTCTTGAAAGTCATAGTACCGGACACTAACTCAAGCAGAAGTCAATCTATGTATGAGTTAAAGCTATTACAGTTTATGATCAATATATCACTTGATTTGGGGTTGATTTTTGGTTCTGGGTCACACCCTGCTATGCTCCGGGCTGATTCCTGACAGTGCTCGAAAGACCACATGTGGTACTAGAGATTTAACCTGGGTCAGCTGTGTGCAAGGCAAACACCTTATCTGCTTTGTTCTCTCTCCAAACCTCTAATTATCATTTGAAATGCCACCAAATTTAACCTATCCTTTATTTAGTCAAAGCCCTGTATACTCCAGTGTCATGTGTCTCCAGTTTTAAGACCTTGCAACTTTTCATATATCTCTGTATTTTTTTCCCTAGATTTGTCCTCCATTTCATTGTTCATACTTGAGGCAAAGATATGCTCCCTCCAAGTGGGATTTTTTTTCACATTCTTTTTTCCAATTGTTCTTTGCTCAAAGCCTAATCATTTGTCAACGTCTAATAGGATGACCTAGCCTTCCTGGAGTTTTTCAGTTTTCTCAATTCTTTCTTCCCTGTGGGAGCTCAGCAAAATCCCTGTAAGTTTCTCTCAATAACATATTTTCTGGTACAGAAAAGCATTAAAGACAAAAATTAATAGCCCCATGATTCCTTCTAGATTCTGGGTTCAGGTGAAAATCCTTACCTATGTTCTGATATATACCTACCTATCTTCCCAGAGCCAAACTGTCGTTCTGTACAGAGTCCATGTTGACATAGCTCTGGAGTGTCCTTTTTGATCTAGAGATGAGAGAAATCTGAAACATTCTGTTTTTTGTGCACAAGTGTATAAGCAAAAAGGAGGCAATAACCTGAAAGAAAAGATTCCCTGTCCCTACCTCTTTGTAGGGAAGCCTTAAGTCTCACGCTGACCTCTCAATTGGTATGAAAGATCACACCTACCTCTAGAATAGGTGCTAAGATCACGTATTCATAAATTAATTCTGAGCTACTTAAGGGTCTGATGGAAAAGAAGTCAGGTTGAGATACTTTGGGTCATTGGCTTGCAACTAACTTAGGAGACTGCATAAACTGCTACAAAACCTCTCATGTGGATGAAGACCTTGATCTTTTAACGAACATGAAAACCAAGATTCAAAGGCAGTAATGAGTATGCTTTCATTCATACAATCACAAAATTTATATTCAAGTTCTTATCACTCTAAAAAGATTCCTCTTAAGTTCATTTATTGATCCACCTCTGTTAAATAATTTAAACAGAAGCAGTTATATTTGCTTTTGGTTCTTGTGTATTTATTGTATGAGCAAAATACATTTCTCACTTAACTCTATTCAGTAAGATATTAAGTTCTATAAGCTCTTGAAGAGCTTAAGCAGTTTTACCATAGAAAAAGGAGAAAGGCAACATTAGGAAGTAGCAAATTGTATATGGGGTAGATATGTAGCAGTGGGACTTGTTTACTTTAAAATACAGTACAAGGTACCAATTATTTGCCTGGAAAATTATTACTATTAATAATGAATGACAATAAAACACTAGAACTTGCTGCAATTTCCACAAATGGGTGTTTTCTGTTAGCTTAATGATGTAGCAAACAAGGTATTGTTTATTGGACTTTTGCTTTTGATTTCTATATTTCACAAGTAATTTCACAACTGGTTTTATACTAACTCATGATAACTAAAAGACTAAACACGCAGCTAAAACAATGGTTGGCCTTTTATGGTAGAAAGCTTTTGAAGTAGACTTTTTTGCTTATGCTAATGTTAAAATGAGCTTGCTTTTTTAGAACAGATGCCAGCTAGTCTAAATGGAGGAGAGTTCCTAAAATCAGCCAATATTAGATTGACTCTCTTTTGTAGACTTTTTAATTCTTACATGAACTATTTGATTTAGCAATTTTTCTCACAGCAAGTAATCCTGTGCATTAAAATATTAAGTTCAAAATTGGCATTACTATTAATAACTACAAGCATTTATCAACATTTATTTGTGCAATTATTTATATTTTAAAAATAAGACATCTCTTTAATGCACACTTATGAATTAGACTTCTATCATTAAAACTAATTAAACATAAAGAAAAACCAGCGTGTGTTCGCAAACAATCAATGTCTTCTTTGACTTCCACAAAGTTTCATGTTCAAAGCTAGGATTTATGCAGAATTTCATTTAGAAATACATCTATAATCACTGTTTTTCTTCCTTCAAACTGAGCAGAAGGTTTGAGACAGCAGTATCTTACACCCACACATTGCAGCTGCCTTAGTTCTCCCCTTTTTTTTTTTTAATTCTCTTCTTACCTTTAATTAAAATGCATTAAGGAAAGAAAAAAAGAAACAAGTGGTTGTGGAAAGTAGCATTTAAATGGAAACAATTACTCTAAATGTTGCTGTTTAGGAAATACGTGGTGTGGTGTGCAGCTTTGCAAGGCGTCAAAGAGTACACAAAAGATAACATAAGTATTATTTATTATGATGGTAGATGATGGAATGAAAAGGACTAGTCCTGTGATCTCACTTCCAGACGAAATTTCTCAAAATTAAAACATCCTCTGCATTTTTCACTTTTTGAAATAAGTTTACTTTAATAAAACTTTACCAATGTATGTGCCATGTCAGTTTTCTACTGTGGCTCTAAAAATGATTTAAATGATTATTAGTAATTTGATAATAATTTATTATTAAATATAATAATTATTAACAATATAAATAAAATTAATTTATGGAATAAAATAATTATTAAACATAATAATTTATTAATGATAATTTTTAGCATTCTAGTATCTCAAATGAATCTCTCTAACTAAGTAAAGGTGTCAAAATGTTATTCCTTTCTGAAGGTTAGAGGTGGAAATCCATTTCCATACTTTCCCTGACTCAAGGTTCTTTACTCCTTTCCATCTTTGAAATCATCAATGACCCATCAAGTCTTTCTCAGTCATATCCTATCACCGAAAAGATTCTTCCATTTTCCATGTTTAACTAACTCATGATTACTTAGGACCGTCCTGGATCGTTCATTTTATCCATAAATTTCTTGATGATTTAAAAAAATAAGTAGACCCTATTCAATACATTAGAAATGCAAATAATTAGCAATTAAAAGTTTTTATTGTTGGATATTAACTTATATCAAGACCTTTGAATCATATCTGAACATGTATGTGACCTATGATACACAAATAAGTCAATTTGTTTTACTTTTGGGGTGACACCTGGTGATGCTCACAGCTTACTTTTGGCTCTGCATCATTCCTGGCAGAGTTTAGAGGGCCATCTGGAGTTGCCTTTAATAAAATCCTGCCCAATAGTTATTTGCAAATGTCAGTACCCTACTTGCTGTACTATCTCTGCAGCCCATGAGTCTCACTTTTAATAGTGCATGTGTGGGGATTTTGAGCTTTAATAAAACATGTCAATGTGTGATTATGCACAAGCAGAAAAATCTACCTTATTTCATTTAATTTTCTCTATAAATAATATTCATTGCTTCCCCATATCAAAGGCATGCTATCATATTTGAGATAACAGGAAAACTTACATACAGGTTCACATACACAAGCTAAACCAGGTTTCTGAATCAATCCTCTTTTTTGGGGGGGGGGGGGCTTGGTTTTTGGTTTTTGGGTCACACTCGGCATCATTCAGGAGTTACTCCTGGCTCTGTGCTTTGAAATCGCTCCTGGGAGGCTCCGGGGACCATATAGGATGCAGGGATTCAAACCGGGGTCAGTCCTGAATCGATTGCGCACAAGGCAAATGCCCTACTGCTGTACTATATCTCTGGCCCCTGAATCAGTCCTCTTTGAAGCAGGGAAAACATCTTT
>PVKC010039354.1:0-12544 GCA_004027635.1 Crocidura indochinensis | reverse complement strand
TGCCGGGTGTGACCCTAAAAACCAAAAAAAAAAAAAAACAAAAAACAAAAACTGTAGGTAATAGTTCTTGCTATAGCAATCAGGCAAGAAAAAGATATCAAGAGAATTCAGATAGGAAAGGAAGAAGTCAAGCTCTCATTGCTTGCAGATGACATGATACTCTACTTAGAAAACCCTAAAGACTCTACCAAAAAGCTTCTAGAAACAATAGACTCCTATAGCAAGGTGGCAGGCTACAAAATTAACACAGAGAAATCAATGGCCTTTTTATGCACCAATAATGATAGGGAAGAGAAGGAAGTCAAGAAGGCAAACTCATTCACAATAGTACCACACAAACTCAAATATCTTGGAGGCAACTTGACCAAAGATGTGAATGACCTATATAAAGAAAACTACAAAGCCCTGCTCCAAGAAATAAGAGAGGACATACGGAAATGGAAACACATACCCTGCTCATGGATTGGCAGGATTAACATAATTAAAATAGCAATACTCCCCAAAACATTATACAGATTTTTTTTTTTGGTTTTTGGGTCACACCCGGCAGCGCTCAGGGGGTTACTCCTGGCTCCATGCTCAGAAATTGCTCCTGGCATGCACGGGGGACCATATATGGGGCACCAGGATTCGAACCGATGACCTTTTGCATGAAAGGCAAGTGCCTTACCTCCATGCTATGTCCCGGGCCCCATTATACAGATTTAATGTGATCCCTATATAGATACCCATGACATTCTTCAAAGAAGTGGATTGAACACTTAAGAAGTTCATCTGGAACAATAAACACCCTTGAATAGCTAAAGCACTCCTAGGGAAAAGGAAAATGGGAGGCATTTCTTTCCCCAACTTTAAACTGTACTACAAAGCAATAGTTATCAAAACAGCATGGTATTGGAATAAAGATTGACGCTCAGATCAGTGGAATAGGCTTGAGCACTCAGACAGTGTTCTCCAGACATACAATCACCTAATTTTTGACAAAGGAGCACGAAATCCTAAGTGGAGCAGGGAAAACCTCTTCAACAAGTGGTACTGGCAGAACTGGTTAGCCACTTGCAAAAAAGTGAACATAGACCCCCAGTTAACATCATGTATGAAGGTAAAATCAAAATGGATTAAAGACCTTGATATGATATCATGATACCATAAGCTATATAGAACAACACTGCTATGGACCTTTTAATCATAATTTGATAAAAGTCCCTGAAGCAAATCTTAGTAGATATTATTTATCCACTGGGATCAAGCGGATGCACAAAATGGATGAAATATGAAATATGAATTATGAAATATGAAATAAAAATGAAAATAAATGAGACCACACAGAATTACATGGTGACCGGTGGTGAGGAAGAGTCCAGAGAGAGCTTTTATTATCTGAGTGGGCCTTAAATAGCCAGATTCTTGAGGCGTAGCCAGGGAGAAAAGAAAGGGGATTGAACCAATGAGATCAGAGCTAGAATTAGCATATGAAGTGACAGGTAGAGAAACCAGATACCTTCAAGGTAGTAGAAGAGAGAGACCACAAAAGGAGACTTTTGGCGGTTCTGGGAACTGTAATTTCTTTGAGAAAAAGCCTGATTTCTTAATATAAAGAGTGAGATATCACAGCCACATATGAAATTATAGCCAAACAATCCACGCAAAGAGGTCAGCTGATTTAGACTACTCTGAGCGGTCCTTTTTGACAAATAATTCCTATTTTCAGGAGTGCACTACACCTAAGAAGGCTAAGAAGCACTTCTGGTGTGTGCCCTTCCTGAGTGGGGTGTAACACAAAACGTAGGTTAAAACACTCCATGTCATTGAGACTAAAGGCATCTTCAAGGAGGAAACTGCATTTTCCAGAGATCAACAGATGGGAATACATTAAGCTGAGAAGCTTCTGCACCTCAAAAGAAATAGTGCCCAGGATACAAGAGTCACCCACCGAGTGGGAGAAACTATTCACCCAACAGCCATCAGATAAGGAGCTAATATTCAAAATATAAGGGGCACTGACAGAACTTTACAAGAAGAAAACATCTAATCCCATCAAAAAATGGGGAGAAGAAATGAACAGACACTTTGATAAAAAAGAAATACAAATGGCCAAAAGCCACATGAAAAAATGCTCCTCGTCACTAATCATCAGGGAGATGCAAATCAAAACAATGATGAGATACCACCTCACACCACAGAGATTAGCACACATCACAAAGAATGAGAATAATCAGTGCTGGTGGGGATCTGGAGAGAAAGGAACTCTTATCCACTGCTGGTGGGAATGCTGTCTAGTCCAACCTCTATGGAAAGCGATATGGAGATTCCTCCAAAATCTGGAAATTGAGCTCCCATTCGACCCAGCTATTCCACTCCTAGGGATATACCCTAAGAATACAAGAATACAATACAAAAACCCCTTCCTCACACCTATATTTATTGCAGCACTATTCACAATAGCCAGGTTCTGGAAACAACCAAGATGCCCTTCAACAGACAAATGACTGAGGAAACTGTGGTACTTATGCACAATGGAATATTATGCAGCCGTCAGGAGAGATGAAGTCATGAAATTTTCCTATACATGGATGTACATGGAATCTACCATGCTGAGTGAAATAAGTCAGAGGGAGAGAGAGAGACACAGAATAGTCTCACACATCTATGGGTTTTGAGAAAAATAAAAGTCTTTTTTTGCAACAATCCTCAGAGACAATGAGAGGAGGGCTGGAACTTCCAGCTCACTTCATGAAGCTCACCACAAAAAGTGGTGAGTGCAGTTATAGAAATAACTACACAGAGAACTGCCCTAAGCATGTGGATGAATGAGGGAACCGGAAAGCCTGTCTGGAGTACAGGTGGGGGTGGGTTGGGAGGGAGGGAGATTTGGGACATTGGTGGTGGGAATGTTGCACTGGTGAAGGGGGTGTTCTTTACATGACTGAAACCTACTCACAACCATATATGTAATCAAGATGTTTAAATAAAGAAAAAATAGTAAAACAAAAAAAAACCCTGTAGGTAGTATTTTGGGCGAGTAATTTGGCATAGGTTTTAAAATATAAAAAGAAATATTATGAAAAGGCCAGAGAGTAAAGCGGATAAGGCCCTTGCCTTGCATGAAGCCAAGTGGTGTTCAACCCTCAACATTCCACAGCAGCCCTGCCAGGAGTAATGTCTAAGCACTTCCAGCTCTGGTCCAAAAACCAAACAAAAATAAAATATATGAAGAGGTGCTAAAAAGAAAAAGAGGTGCTGGAGTCATAGCAAAGCAGGCAGGGCATTTGCCTTGCATGCAGCCAAACCAAGTTCTATCCCCAGCATCCCAGATGGTCCCCAAGCCTGCTCAGAATGATTTTTGGATGCAGAACCAGAAATAAATCCTGGGTGTCACTAGGTATGGCCCCAAACCATGTGCATGTGTGTGTGTGTGTGTGTGTGTGTACAGAGAGAATATACATATATACATACATACACACAGAGGGGAGGAGGGAAAGAGAGAATGCTGCTGCCTTAATATTATTCTAAGGGCAGGGGACCGGGCGGTGGCGCTGGAGGTAAGGTGCCTGCGCTAACCTAGGACGGACCGCGGTTCGATCCCCCGGTTCCCCATATGGTCCCCCGTGCCTGCCAGGAGCGACTTCTGAGCGAATAGCCAGGAGTAACGCCTGAGCGTCACCGGGTGTGGCCCAAAAAAACAAACAAAAAAAATTATTCTAAGGGCACTTAGGTCACCCTAGGAACAGTCTCTATCCTCAAGACTCTGCCTTGTTACCTCTAACCCCAGGTCCCACCACTAATTCCTCTCCCGCAAGACATAGGTTCAGCACAAGAACTGAGGGGGTTGTGGAACTCACTATACTCTACCACGTTCTTTTCCATCCTACTCTTAGTTCACCTAGATTCTCTGCCTCATCCACTCTTTTCCTTGTCTTCTCTGTCTTTCTCTGTCTCTCTTTTTCACCTTCCACCTTCCTTCCATTTCTATTGATGCTATCTCAATTTTGTAACTATCTTAGTTTGGTAACCCTACACTAAGATTTCCACCAGATTTTTTCTTCCCTTTTGGCACCACCCAGAGGTGCTTAGGGCCTACTCACAAATTGTTTCGTAGGAGTGATACCCTGTGGGGCTCTAGCATGCAAGGAAGTTCCTTAACTGCTCTCATTGCTCCAAATATAGGAATGATGACACTTCTCTCTTCTGAAATATTCCGTGGGTCCCCTATTTGCATGGTTACACTAGTACCACATCTCCTTGTTTTGAAACTTTTGCCCATGACATTCCTCTTCTGAAAGACTTTGCTTAGCCCTCACTCTATCTTGCAAGCTCTCTTATATTGAACATGAATCATTGTGAAATGGGATGAGAACAAAAAAAAAATCCCCATTTGGCCAACATTCTGATTTGGAACGTTTTTTAGACTATACTTAAAAAAACACCTTATTCTGGGACCTGTGCAGCTGGTAAGGAGCTTGCCTTGCATATGACCAATCTGGGTTTGATTCCCAGAATCCCATATGGTCTCCAGAGCACTGCCAGCAGGAGTGATTCCTGAGTTCAGAGCAAAGAGTACCTCCTGAGTAACACTGAGTGTCGCCCAAAAAGCATTTAAAAAAAAAATTGAAGACCAGAAAAAACAGTATGGGATTAAGATGCTTGTCTGTCTGGTATACAGCTGACCCAGTTCTATCCTTGGCACTGCACAGGGTCCTTCAAGCACTGCTAGGAGTGATCCCTGAGGACAGAGCACCAGGAGTAAGCTGTGAGGACTGTGGAACTCAATAACCATCACACCCCCCAAAAGTCAAAAATTAATAGTGCTTTTTGCATCTCTATTCCTAAAACAGGGTAAATATACTGTACAAATACCAAAAAAATGCTCTTCATTAGAAATAATATTTATTGAGCTCCACTATCTGCATTTATTTGGCTTTGTTCTTTAAGCTTTTTTTTTTGGTTTTTGGGTCACACCCGGGAGTGTTCAGGGGGGTTACTCCTGGCTTCATGCTCAGAAATTGCTCCTGGCAGGCACGGGGGACCATATGGGGCACCGGGATTCGAACCGATGACCTTTTGCATGAAAGGCAAACGCCTTACCTCCATGCTATCTCCCGGGCCCCTGTTCTTTAAGCTTTTTAAAATGACTGTTACATGGCCAAACCAGAAAGGAGGATTTTTTCCCCCTCAGACTTTTTTTGTTTTGTTTTGTTTTGTTTTTGGGCCACACCCGGTGACGCTCAGGGGTTACTCCTGGCTATTCGCTCAGAAGTCGCTCCTGGCAGGCACGGGGGACCATATGGGGAACCGGGGGATCGAACCACAGTCCTTCCTAGGTTAGCGCAGGCACCTTATCTCCAGCGCCACCACCCGGCCCTAACCCCCTCAGACGTTTTATTTCCCCCACTTTCTCCTCCCCCCCATTAATGTTCTGATGACTGGGGACACAAACAGGTTCAACTGGGGTGCTGGCATATTAAGTTGTTATGCTCACTTGAGTCATATATCAAATTGTGGTGCTTGCACACTTGGCCATGGCACTTGTTGGGCATTGTACAATTTAGCTGTGGTGGTCACACACGTGCCCATGTAGATTGGAGTTTACATGACTTAGTTGTAGGGTTTGTACACCTGGGTGTGGTGCAGGAGAAATCACAATAAAACAATTAACTTGTAGGCATAAAACTGCGGGGTCCAAGCTTGCAGAAGGCAGTGGAGGGGTACACATGTGGGTGGGGTAGATTGAAACACTCAGTTTCAAACCTGTCTCAAACTTTAGGCACTGTACTATCTTTTGGCCCCTGTATGAGATTTTTGTGGGACTGAAGAGAGAGAGAGAGTACAGTGAGTAAGGTGCTTACCTTGCATGCAAACAACCCAGATTTGGGTGTTGGCACCATATATGGTCCCCTGAGCACTGTAAGAATGATCCATAAGTATAGAGACAAAAGTGAATCCCAAATTGTCAGGTGTGGCCAATTCCAACCACTCTCTATTTAAAAAAGAGAGAGAGAAAGAGATATTTTTGCTTAATTTTTAAACTTGAAAACTTGTTAGCTGAAACATCCTAGTCCTTAGCGTTCTGCTTGGGCTCTTGTGTTACCAATAATGTGATTTTGTTAGAAGGAACTTTGTCAAAAGTCATTTCCTTGATCTAGACAAAATTTAATAGACCCAATAACCCACAGAATTGTGGGAAATATTTGAAATCATATATCTGATAAGGAGTTAATATATTGTATAGAGAAGCATTGATACAACACAGAAAAAAAATTAGAAATGGCCAAATACTATGACAATGATAGTTGGAAATGATCATTCTGGACAAGAACTGAATGCTGAAAGGAGATAAAATGTGAGCCAAAGTAATAGCACAATGGGCAGAGTGTTTACCTTACAGGCAGCCAACCCTGGGTTCGATACCCTGCATCTCATATAGCTATGTGTGATATAGTCCTCAGAGCCTTCGGGAAGAAATTCCTGAGTGCCATTGGGTGTGGTCCAAAAATTGAAGAAAAAAAATAGATAAAGTGATATGCATGCTATTCCTCAGGAACAATATTGCAAAACCACTAAAAAGAAAACAAAGGAGAGAGGAAAAATAAAAGAAATGTGTCTGCTAGAGAGGCAAGCAGGGGAGAGGGCAAGGGGACAACTAGTGGGAGGGAAACTGGGAATATTGATGTCAGGAAATGTGCATTGATGAAGGGTTTTGGACATCGTATGACTGGAACTCAATCATGAATAATTTTGTAGCTATGTATCTCATGGTCATTTAATTAAAGAATCTATTTTTTTAAAAATCTATTTTTAGGGGCCCGGGAGATAGCATGGAGGTAAGGCGTTTGCCTTTCATGCAAAAGGTCATCGGTTCGAATCCCGGTGCCCCATATGGTCCCCCGTGCCTGCCAGGAGCAATTTCTGAGCATGGAGCCAGGAGTAACCCCTGAGCACTGCCGGGTGTGACCCAAAAACCAAAAAAAAAAAAAAAAAATCTTTTTAAAAGAAATGGTCAAATAATTTTCATAGACATTCCTCCAAAGAAATGAATGATCGGGGGCTGGGCAGTGGTGCTGGAGGTAAGGTGCCTGCCTTGCCTGCGCTAACCTAGGATGGACCACGGTTCGATCCCCCAGTTCCCCATATAGTCCCCCGTGCCTGCCAGGAGCGACTTCTGAGCGAATATCCAGGTGTAACCCCTGAGCGTCACAAAAAAAAAAAAATGAATGATCAACAAGCATATGAAATAGTGCTCAAAAAACTTTGTAAGGGAAGTATAAATCAAAACCATAGTGATCTATCTCCCTACATTCAGTCGATGGCTATAACAGGAAAAGAAAACAAGTAGTGGTGAGGATGTGGAGAAATGGAAACGCTTAGGAACTACTGGTAGAGACATAAATAAAATAGCACAGCCACTGCAGAAAACAGCACAAGGATGGCTCGAAAATCCATCATAAAATGACCATATGAAGGATTGGAAAGGTAGTGAGCAGAGCACTTTGCTTGCATGCAGCCAATCCATTTTTGATCCCTGGAACTGATTAAATTCCCTGATCACAGCCAGGAGTCAGAAGTAAACACTGAGCACAACTGAGTGTGGCCCCCCAAACAAACAAACAAGAATTTCCATAGAAACTAATAATTCAACTTCAGGGTACCTACCCCAAAGATCTAGAAGCTGGATCTTGAATAAAGCTATTTTTTGTACACACGCACAGCAGTTCACACTCATAAATAACAAAAATAGGGAGCAACCAGGTACCCATTGATCAAGGAATGGATAAACAAAATGTAGTAGTCAAATGCCAAAACATTTTTCTTTTACACAACTCTGACTCTTCTCTTTCCCCTGCCACCATTCCTCTCTGAAAATTTAGAAGGAATCTCTAGGGTTATAAATGCTAAGAGACTGGTCTGAGGCTAGTACTTTGGAGGGTGTGACCACATCTTTTTAGGAGGAAAAACTACCCTATTACTTTCTATTAGCTCTGATTGGACCATGGTAGAACCTTAAGGACAATTTTCGTATTGAAAAGAACCCCTGGATAGACTGTACTGGCCAGCAGAGACTATGCCATAAAACACATCTTAACTATTATCCTCCTTGGTCTTCATTACTGTTCTAAAAAACATACTGCTAATGATGTTTCTTGGCCATGGCCTGGACATGTGACATTGTGTTCCTCAATTGCATGTTGTTTTCCCCTCCTGAATATGTATGTTTCCTAGACTGTGTTGTATGAGCTGTTGTGTCTCTCCAGTTCTGCTGGGTCCAAAACCAGACCCACCAACTCTCTCTTTGAATCTCTTCATCAGCCCATGCTGGTGGACATTCTTCCTAACTTCCTGTTTCACTGCCAATAAGGCCCCTCTTTTATTTCCCTGTGTGTGTGTGTGTGTGTGTGTGTGTGTGTGTGTGTGTGTGCGCGCGCGCGCAAGCATGTGTCTATGCCACAGCAAATGCCTTCTCTCCTGTACTATCTCTTTGCCTTCAGTACCTTTTCTACTTAGTTGTCCCTGATCTTTCTGTAGGATGAGACAATGGAATATTAAACAGCCTGGTGATGGAGCAACAGTACAGTAGATAGGGCACATGCCTTGTAAACAGTCAACACAGGTTCAATCCCCTGGTATCCTAGATGGCCCCCAAGCCCACCAAAAGTGATTCCTGAGTGCAGAGTCAGGAGTAAACTGTGAGCATTGTCAAGTATGACCCAAACCCACCCACCTCCCCTGTGAAAAAAGGAAATCCTGCCATATGCAGGTAAAACTTGAGACTATCAAGCTGAACAAAATAAACCAATCACCAAAAAAGAATATGATTCAATTTTTATGTGCTGCTTACTCAAAATTCAGGAGACAGGAAGTAGAACTATAATTGGATGGGACTATGGGGAGTTCAAGTTCTGTGGGTTTAGTTTCAGTTGGGAAGATAAAACTTTATTGGAAAGGATTGTGGTGATAATTGCACAACACTGTAAATGAATATATCACCACTTAAAATGATCACAATAATTGTTATGCATATTTTACCACAATGAAAATATCTTTAAAAATTAATGGACCTCAAGATTACACATTGTACAATGTCATTCATATAACCTTCTGGAAACAAAATAAAAGTTAAATATAGAAGAAAGAGCATTGGCTCTGGGGCTGGGGGCAGGGTGTCTAGAAGGGAGTTTGGGAGCCTTGGAACCATTCTGTACTTTCATTGTGGTCATAAGAATCTTGACCTAAAAAAAAAAAAAAAAGAATCTTGATCTGTTAAATTTCATTCTATACTCTTCTGGGATTTTTTTTTTTTTTTTTTTTTTGGTTTTTGGGTCACACCCGGCAGTGCTCAGGGGTTACTCCTGACTCCATGCTCAGAAATTGCTCCTGGCAGGCACGGGGGACCATATGGGGCACGGGATTCGAACCGATGACCTTTTGCATGAAAGGCAAATGCCTTACCTCCATGCTATCTCCCAGGCCCCTCTTCTGGGATTTTTTTATCTTTATCATAGATTGCCTATCTTTCAGTACCTTTCCTATTGTTTGGGGATCATACCCAAGCAGTATTAAGATTAGAATCAGTTCTCCTGTATGCAGAGCATGTGCTCAGCCATTGGGCTATTTTCTGGGTATTTTAGAGGCTCAACAAATGAGCAAACATAAGAAAGACTAATAAGAATATGATTCCTATTGTGATTCTTAAGATGATGCAGGAGTAATATATTAATAATACATACACTTCTACACATGAGAAAGACCCAACAAAAACAAGTAATTTATCCATGACAGGCTTAAATAAGCTTAGCTAAACAGAAGATCATGGGAAGAAGGAAGGTTATCAAAGAAAGTAGTTTGTAGAGGTTTTTTTGGGAGGGGGTGCATACCCAGCAGTGCACAGGGCTTTCTCCTAGCTCTGTGCTCAGGGCTTATTCCCGGCTCTGTTCTCACTCATGGCTAGACTTAGGGGACCATATATGGTGCCGTTAATCAAACCCTGGTCAACTGTGTGCAAGGAAAAGACCCAACCACTGTAATCTCTTCATCTGGCTCCAATAATTGAAGTTCTTGAGGTTAAATGTTAGACAATCTGTACCTATTAAATTTGGAATGTTGTTGTTGTTTGGGAACCACTTCTAGAGTGCTTTGAACTTACTCCTCAGGGATCACTCCTGGTGGGACTCAAGGGACCACATGAAATGCTGGGGATTAAACCTGGGTGGCCACATGTAGGGCAAGTGCCCTACCCACTGTACTATCTCTCTAGCCTCTGTATCCATTAAAATTTTAATAGCTATTTCAACCCAATATCTCAAAATATTTTATTTGAATACATAGTCTACTAAATAACACTAAATTATTTTCATTTTCCATTCTCTTTTAGTGCCAATTCTTTAAAATCCAGGGTGGCTAGGGACCAGTGATAGCACAGAAGGACAGACCTGGGTTTGATCTCTGGCATCCCATATGGTCCCCTAAACTGCCAGGAATGATTTCTGAACACAGAGACAGGAGTAACCCCTGAGCACCGCCGGGTATGGCCCTCAAAACAAACAAACAAAAAATAATAAAATAAAATCCAGTATGGGTTTTACTCTTAAAGGGCATCTCAGCTTGAACCATGTCTTGATAACTCAGAATTATTGTATAAGGAGACAGTACAGATCTGTACTATTCATTTTGAAACCCAAAGCAAACAGCCGCCCACTATTTGAACTTGAATCATTATTAAATATTTGAACCTTTGACTACATTCTTCATCCCTTCGTTGGTCAACACACACTATTGTGTTTACTCTGCAACCGGGCATGATGCTCGAAACTGAAAAGACGCTGTTTGCCCTAAAGCTCTGCCCTTATGGGTGAGAGGCCCATAACAAGACACAATAAAATAATATGAAAGAAGTATGGCATCGCTGTGTTATTTTACAAGCAACTGAAAGGGGAAGGAGGTGTCATAAATGGAATTGGAGATAATGGCCCTTAGCTAGATCATGAGTAATGACTTCTCTGAATGACCAAAATCAGGGGAGGCGACTTCTATATAAGGTCTCAGATAAGAAGAGAGAGGGGCCCTAGGAAGCTCCTTGGAACAGTTTTGTAAAAGCAAATGGCAAAGCCTGGACCTGATTTCTTTGATAAATCTCTGGACTTCCTGACATTGTCTAATGAATAGCCTTAAGGCAGAGCTGAGGTCAAAAGTAGATGTTCCAGAGCTAAGCTACTTACTGATGTAAACCACCTCTGCTCAGGATAGAGTGGGCACAGTGGGCTTTGTCACCAGCTTACCCCACGTCTGGCATAGCAAGGCCACCAGCCAGCCAGCGTGGCCACAAAAGCACGTTCCTTCCTTCCCCTCTTGGCTACATGCCCAGCAGAATGGAAAAACAAAAAGGGAGGAAAAACCATTATCAAAGTGCCTTGGAGTTCAGGGAAGGAAGGAGCCTTCAACCTTCTGCTTCATCACTCCCAAGGCCCCTCATCTAGGCCATGGGGTTCATAAGCACCCACCAAATGGCTCCTCTGCACTGTTCTAATGAATTTCCAGAAAGCACCTTACAAACATAAAAAAGGGGGAAAGCAAAACCTTGGAAATAAAAAAGATGCATTCCCACCCTGTGGAAATCCAAAATCCTTAGTTACAAGGTGCATGACACAGTGAAGGACCCAGGAGGAGTGGAGGGATCTAAGGTAAAAAAAAGGTCAAGCATGGCCCCAGTCTGACTGCGCCTTGACAGGAGGCGACGCCTAACGGAGGAGGGGCGAGGATGCAAGCAAGGGGCGTTCCACAACCGGGGGTCAGCCCTCACAGAAGCCCCTGCATGGCCCAGAAGCCCCCCAAAGCCGCCGCCTCCTCAGAAAGCCTCAGGAGCCCCAGATGCAAAAGTTGACCCCAAAGCACCACCATAGCCCGGGTCCAGTGCCTGGGCCGCCCCCTCCCAGCGCGTCGGCTACGGGAGAAGTGGGCGGAGCCACCGGGGCGGCCGCAGCCAATGAAAACAGCGGGTTCCTGGTCCGATCTCCGACGCGCCCTGCTATTGGCCGGCGGCCGGGTCTCGGCCCACCGAACCTTGGCGACCTGAGCCAATCAGGAGGCGGCGAGACGACCTTAGTTTCCCTGGCGGGTGGCGGGTAGCGGCGGCGGCGGCGGCGGTGGCGGCGGCGTCCGAGGGGAGCGGCGCCTGCGGAGCCGGCATCCACCTCCATCCCCGTCCCCGGAGCTCCGAGCGCCGCCGCGGCTTCCCCCGCCATGGAGCCCGCCGTGTCGCTGGCCGTGTGCGCGCTGCTCTTTCTGCTCTGGGTCCGCGTGAAGGGGCTGGAGTTCGTGCTCATCCACCAGCGCTGGGTGTTCGTGTGCCTCTTCCTCCTGCCGCTCTCGCTCATCTTCGACATCTACTACTACGTGCGCGCCTGGGTCGTGTTCCGCCTGAGCAGCGCGCCCAGGTTGCACGAGCAGCGCGTGCGGGACATCCAGAAGCAGGTGAGCGCGCCCGGGTCGCTCCCAGGGGCGGGCAGGCGGTGGCAGAGCCCGGTGTGCGCTCCTAGCGGTCCTGGAGAAGACG
>PVKC010039353.1:0-12567 GCA_004027635.1 Crocidura indochinensis | reverse complement strand
TACCACCATACTGGCTTAGCATCCATTCATCCTCAAGTTCCAGCACTGAACTGACAGTACAATTGGCCAGATATCACTGGGAGAGATCCATGTGACCTCTGAGTACTGTTGAGAGCAGTTCTCCAAACTCTAAACCCCCCAAGATGGTTCCCTGTCAGTCAGCAGTGCTAGAGCGTTTTGAGAACCATCACACCTACTTTCCTATGTAAGGAGTTATTGAGAGCAGGAGGGGTCCTCACCCAGCTTAAGAGAAGCTTCTCCAATTTTTTTCCCCAGAAACTTCTCAGCTGAATTGAAAACATTTCACTTTATATTAAAAGGAAGAAGTTCATTGTTGACTTTTCTCAGAATTCTTAGTGACCATTTTTAAGTCACCTCATTGGATTCTTGATCTCCATAGAAACCGTCTGAAGCTAGGTCAGGTCTGAATCCCCGGTACCACACTTTTACAGGGTTATTTACAAGCGTCTCTCCCAGACATCTCAGCAGGCAGGAGTGAGATCAGACTTCCCAAGTCTCAGACTGGAAAACTTTTGCATGTGCACTTCATTTGCAAAGATAATGATCTCACATCACTGGGCAGTGTGATTGGAAAACTTCTGTTTAAACCACCGCCCGGGCTGGACAATTCTCTTACTGATGAGTCATTGTGTTTCGGTTCGTTACAAAGACAACTGGTTGGTCCCGTTAACACAGCCATTGCTTTATAGGAGGCATTTATGTTTTATTATATAAAAGCTGTTTTTCAACATCCCGGAGTCATATCGTGTTTTCTGCACATTCTCAAAAACAGGCACTTTCTAGAGTTTTCTACAGTAAACAATTCTCAGTGAAACCTCACCTGTAAACTAATAGGAAGGTCATTATTATTACTTGAATCTGTTTTTGTTTATTTTTTTTTGAAATTAAATTTTAGAAAATGTTAAAATTGAACTTTGTACCACCAGGTAGTGCTCTGGATCTGCGTGTGGTGGTGGTGGTGGTGGTTGTGGTGCTGTGTGTGTGTGTGTGTGTGTGTGTGTGTGTGTGTCTTCTGATAATACTTGGTCAATTAGGTAATATGGCTGAACCTTGGTTCAAGAAATGTGGTATTGCTCAGCCAGGGATTTGGGGAGTTTTAAACATTCTAGTTTTCTCTCAACCCTATTGAGGAATCACCAGATCTTCACACAGTGCTTCTTGAGCTCTTCAGGGCTATTTGAGAAGATCAAATTTGATCTCGTGCATTTAAGCAAGTGTCAATGTTAACCAAGTAGGCCTTAGTTCCTGGTATCATTATTTCTAATCTGCTGCCCTGTTTTTATTTGAACACTTTCTTATCAGCTATTTGAAAACTTGATATGGCCACATTCATATTCAAAAAACTGGAGACACAATGAAACCTCAGCACTTATATTCAAAATTTTGCTATTTATATTGTAGGAAAGATTTACATGAAAGTTTCCCTGTGTGGCTAATTCTCTGTTTTTGTATATTCCTAGTGTTTGTGTATATTTAAGGCTCTGAGATTCTTTTAGCAAAGTATCAACTGTGTTGACTGATCATTTTCCAAATGTCTTTGTGTAGGAAACACATTTTTCATTGCTATGTCTAATCCAGTTTGGGAAGGACAAGAAGTAAAAGATTTGAGGTGCTGTAGATGACTAGAAAGTTCACTGAATCCTGTGTCATTCACTTACAAAACAGATGAAGGAAAAAGAGGGTCAGTATCAGAGAGGAAAGCATCAATCTAAATGTGAAATACTTAGTGGTTATAATCATTGAGTCTGACTCACGTTGTTTCTCAAAATCTGGCCTTTGGAAGCACAAGTCCTCATAACCTGGGACCCTGTTAGGTGTTAAATGATGCTGAAGAGACAGTATACGGGATCAGGCACATGCCTTGTATGTAATTGACTTCATCTTGATCTCTGTCACTAAATGGTCTCTGTCAGGAGCAGTGCAAGGGTAATCCTCAGCACTGCAGGGTGTAGTCTAAACTGTTTCCCACCCCCACTCCCCCATAAAGAAATGCTGAATCTCAGGTATAATCCAGATTTATTTCATTCTAATCTACATTTTGGCAAAACAAGATTTTAATTCACTTTGTTTATTGTCTTTAATTAAAAAAATTACTTTATTTAAATACCACAGTTTACAAGGTTGTTCATAGTACAGTTGGTTTCTCCCCCCCCCCCACAGTGTTGTCCGTGATTGTGTTTCAGTCATATGGTATACAACACCCTTTACCAGTGCACATTTTCCACCACAAATGTCCCCAGTTCCGTCCTGCCTTCTCTCTGCCTGCCTCTATGGCAGACATTTTACTTCTCTCTCTCCCTCTTTCTTTCTCTTCCTCTTTTTCTTCTCCCATTTCTCTCTCCCCTTTCTTTTGTCCTATTTAAGCACGGTGGTTTGCAATATTGTTACTGAAGGGGTATCATGTACATCACTTGACCTCTTTTCAGCACCCAGTTCTTGTCCAGAGTGATCATTTCTAGTTATGATTGTCCTAGTGGTCCCTTCTCTGGCCTCACTGCACTTCCCCACTCTTTGTGCAAGCTTCCTACTATTTCATTTATTTTGAGTCTGAAAGGTACTACTTATACTTTTGTGCATTCCATTTTTCTTTCTGGCTTAAGGCCATTCCTGTCATCTTCTCTTGTTGCCTAGTTTCCTTGGATTTCCTTATATTACAGTTCTTTCTGGAAATTCAAAATCTTTTATTTCAATCTCAAAATTTGTCCTCCTTTTCTCTGAATACTAATATCCTCAACTTCTTATTTTATTTTATTTTGTCACACCTGGCAGCGTTCAGGGGTTACTCCTGGCTCTATGCTCAGAAATCGCTCCTGGCAGGCACAGGAACCATATGGGATGCCGGGATTCGAATCACCGTCCTTCTGCATGAAAGACAAACGCCTTACCTCCATGCTATCTCTCCAGCCCCATATTTTATTTTTACCAGTAGTCTGAAGAAAATTCTATGAGGGCACAGTAAATGTGAGAAAACGAAAACCATTCCTTAAATTACTGAACACCATAGATTAGTTTTTCAAAGTAGCACTCCAAATCTCTTTAATCTTCAAGAAGGCAGAGAAGGTAAGATGTTTATGACCCATTCTTAAGAGTTAAAAATACAAACCCTGCATAATTGTTTGTTCAAAAATACTTTATTTTCAAAATTTGACGAACAGAACTTTAGAGTGGTAACTACAGTAAACACCATACAAATATAAATGCAAATAATCTAAAAGAGAGATTTCCTTGGGGACTAAGGATCTGAGTTGAGTGGGAGTTGTTCCTCTAAAATTAATTACCATAATGCTTGTAAAGGATTTATGTGCTTTTAGTTTCCCTAATATTTATTGGAAATAAAACAAAAACCATACCAAAATTTCTAGGTTAAATATAGACTTGTTCCCTCCACACTAGACAGTTTAGATAACATGTTCTAGCTAGACATGAGATCAAGTTTAGGAAATTTGAGCATGTTTTCTCTAGACAATGTGGTTTTTAATGTCCTAATCCTCTAAGATTTTCTGAGGAAGCAGATAGAGAAAAAAAAAATTCTGACAACGATTCATTCAGTATGTACTTGGGGAGGAAAGAGGAAATGTATGCTGAAATCAAAAATGTTCAAAACTCAAAATTTTTCTCATTTTAAAAACAAATGAAAAAGATTTAGGTTTTTACAGAATTCCAGAATTGTTCAGAAAGTTCTGTCTTCTTTATATGCACACTACTATATATCTGTGTCAGCAAATAATGAACTCCATATATGACAAGATCTATCATATAAAAGAGAACTGAAAATTACAAATAAGGGTGAAGAATGCAATACAGAGAAGTACATTTATAAACCATAAAACCTTCTGAGAAAAAGCTAAATGCATGAGGTCACTAACTCAACATTTAAAAACCCTTAGTGCTGAATTTTTTATGGTTTGGGAGCAACCCAAAAGGCACTCAGGCTTCTAGGAAAACATTTTGCAACTCTGGATTTCTGCCTGTTTTTTTTTTTTTTTTTTTTTAGCAGGTAGGGCATTTGCTATATATGAAGTTAACCCGGGTTCGATCCCCAGCACTTTAAAGGGTCCCCTTAGCTTGCCAGGAGTAGTGCTTGAGTGCATCAGGAATAGCTTCTGAGTACTGCCAGATGTGGCCCCCAACAAAACAAAAGGAAGCTGACCTGTCCTGAAATGAGAAATAATAATCTGTTTTGACAAGTCTCTTATCACATACCTTCATGCTTTACATAAGTTCAAATTCACTGACGATTAAACTGCTAAGAATCATATCTTGGAGAGAAAATAGAAATTGTTTTTTCAGTGTCAAAAACGATTAGCTTTGAAACTCTGGAACTTTCAGCAATAAATGTCCCTATTGACACAGTCCTATGTGGTAGTCACTAACCTCCGTGCTCAATGTGCCCTCCTGGTGATGCTCAGGGACCAAACTAGGGTTAGCTGCATGCAAGACATTATCTCAACCCCTATTCTCTTTCCAGCTCTCTTTGTCATTTTGATTAACATTGCCCTGATAGTCACCCAGTCTCTGATCTCTTTATTATACATAAATTATTAGTTTATTTTATATAGATTATTACTATAACACATTGTAACAAAACAGGTTGAGAAAGAAAGGGCAGTGTGTGTGTGTGTGTGTGTGTGTGTGTGTGTGTGTGTGTGTGTGTGTGTGTGTGTGTGCATGTGGTGGGAGAGGTTAAGAGGTCTTCTCCCAGCTTTCCATAGAAAGGAAGAGCTGACTTTCAAAGACATCTAATGAATCTTCTCTTGCCTCCAGCTGTGAGGATGAAGGAAGGAGAATTGAGGAGTTTTGAGTCAACGCTTACTAAACTATGCACTAGCATCTCTTTAGAACTTTAGATGCTGTGTCCTCACAGACCCAAGACATGATTGGCATCTGGTAAAGCCATCTCAAAATTATAAAGAGCAAGAAATAGAACTACATAAAACCTGTCTTTCTATCTCTTGGGGTTTGATGCTCAAATTGGAAAAATACAAATATTCATCTCTTGTGAATCACTTCTGAATAACCTTCATTACACAACAATTTGTGAAAACACCTTCATGAGACAGGGAGATTTGTGCTTTAAATATACAAGGATGAGTATACAAAATAAATAGCTAATCTAAAACTGGATTGTTTATTTCTCGTAATCTCAAACTACTCAACTCCCTCATCTTTCCCTCTGTAACAACTATACCTAGTACACATAGTGATATACAGAGGCATAAACACTTGTATTTATAGACATCTAGATATGGAAAAAGCCTCCTGGCTTTGTGCTTCTACTTGTTGTCTGATGCTTTTTTTCTAATATTTAATTCATTTAAACCTTCCTATGCTTACCTCATTGTTCCTGTTTTTTATTTGTTTGTTTGTTTGTTTTGTTTGTTTGGGGGTCACACCTGGCAGTGCTCCAGTGTTATTCCTGACTCTACACTCAGAAATTGCTCCTGGCAGGCTCAGGGGACCATATGGAATTGCGGGATTCAAACCACCGGGTTTGCATGCAAGGCAAACCCCCTACCTCCATGCTATCTCTCCGCCCCTGTCCCTATGTTTTAAACTCTGCTCTGATGTATGCATATATTTAGTCCTAGACCCTTGAATTTCATGTTTACATGCTAGATTATTTTTCTTGTAGTGCTCTTGGTAAAAAAAGAAATGCAAAATGTGTGATATCTCTATGACACCAAAGAAAACCCCACAACCAACAGAACATGATCTTCGTCAGTTTACTATACTCACCCACAGCAGTGCCTCTCAACACCAGATTTTTCTTCTTCTTTTTTTGGTTCATATCTGGTGTACACAGGGCTTACTCCTGCTCTGAGCTCAGGTATCACTTCTAGCTGGACTCAGGGTGTTGAGGATTGAACCCAGGTCAGCCACATGCAAGACAAGCATGTTACCTCCTGGACTATATGTCGGTCACACTAGCACAATTTAAGGTAAAGTGGTGGTTAGAAGAGGGATGTAGGATTCCCATTGGTCTCATCAATTAAAGAAATAGGTACATTTACAAAGAATTTGTCAACAATTGCATTGGTTTGGGGGGCTTAGAGCAAATGAGACAGTAAAGGTCATTTTTTCCCCTATCTTGCTATGTAGTGGATATTGTCCAGATTTTCACACATCAACAAATTGCTTATGCTTTTTCTTCATAGGAGCCACTGGGGAGATATATCAAGGTAGAGTTCTTAATTGTCTGTGCCAGGACTTGAGTTTGATTTGACTCCAGTAATCACTTCTCCCACCCTGTACCGTGGGTGTAGCTTTGATGGTCCCTACAAAAGAACAATTAGTTTCCCAGAGATAAAAGCATTGTTTCATGGACGCTTATTCTTTTATTTTTGTTTTTTGGGGCCACACCCGATGAAGCTCAGGGTTACTCCTGGCTATGTGCTCAGAAATTGCTCCTAGCTTGGGTGGGGGGCATATGGGACAATAAGGAATCAAACTGTCGTTGGTCCTAGGCTAGCACCAGCAAGGTAAATGCCTTACTGCTTCGTGCCACTGCTCTAGCCCCTCATGGACACTTACTCTTGAGAGTTTTTCATCCTTTCTTTCCTCTTTAGTCACTAGAGAGCAGGTGGCAGTGGTCTTGGTGCTCATCATGGTTCCCAGCTTCTTAATAAGGAGGTTCAGACTCAGGGTCCAGAGCAATAACACAGTGACAGGTGCTTATCTTGCATGAGGCCAACCTGGGTTAGAACTCCAGCATTCCATATGGTCTCCTGAGCCTGCCAGGAGTGATTTCTGAGGACAGAGCCAGGTGTGGTCCAGAAATAAACAAACAAAAAAGGAGGCTCAAACTCAAAGTTGGAAAGAGAAAAGTTATTGGAAATTAGAAAGGAAAAGAAAAAGGACCGGAGAGATAGCACAACCGTAGGGCATTTGCCTTGCACGCAGCCAACCCTGGATGGACAGTGATTCAAATTCCAACATCACATATGGTCCCTGGTGCCTGCAAGGAGCAATTTCCGAGTGCAGAGCCAGGAATAACCTCTGAGTGCTGCCAGGTGTAGCTAAAATTTTTTTTTGCTTCATCGGGGAAGTAAATATGGCTTGTTTTATAGGAAAACTGGATTTTTAAGTTATTCTTTAACTTATTTTCTGTTTACAGAAAATATGTGGATTTTACCCTTTCAGGAATAGCATTGCAAACCATGTTGCCTAAAAAGATAAGTTGTGGAAAATGTGTATGTTGGGGTAAGGAGGGAGTGGGAGAGAGAAAAGATAAGCAAAGAAAAAGAAAAGGGGACATTGGTGGTGAGAAATGAACACTGGTAAAGGGATGGGTGTTGGGCATTGTATGACTGAAACTCAATCATCAACAATAAACTATATTAAATAATGATTCAGTTAAAATTAGATAAAAGAAAATGCAAGGATTATACAGGGTGGTCTGGCTAGTTTTGGGTTTTTGGGATTATCTATTTAAGCATGGGCCTTTTGGATTATCTTTTAGATTATTTAGCCAGTGAGTTTGTTATTCTCTCTTGTCTTTTAGTCTCCTTGAGTCTAAAGTCTTGGGTAGCATCTATAATCTTAAGGAATTTTAAACTTCCCATTTATGAGAAGAAGCCCAGAAATTTGCCAGAAGGCTTAACATGTTGAATGAGTATAGTTTAAAAAAATAGGAGACTTCATAGCAGCTAGCAAGGGAAAACTGAGGCTTCAAGTATTTCATGTAATGCACACCACTCACCTGCTGTCAGCCTGAGACCTTTCTTGGTAAAAACTAAAAGGCAGAAGAAAAACTTTGAGTTTTGCCTGGAGCTCCTAAGTGAGTTCTGAATTTGGCTTCCTTTCTGCCTACTTCCCTCCCAGCCAACTCTCACTCTTCACCACTTGCTCCAATCCCATCTTTCCAGAGGGCCAGCTTTTAGCCCATCATTAACTTCTTTCATTTTGCCTCAGATTGTCAAAAACATATCAGTATCTTAGTACTTCACACTTCATGTTACCTCTTTCTCAGTCTTTAGGATGCTCTGGGAAAGCACCTGTCGTGGTCATCAATGAGTCCCTTCCTGGAAGTGCCTACTTTAATGTCTGTCTCACAGGAGGACCTCAAATAATGTCTACTGGCTAGAGGAGAAAGAGAAGACAGTCTGCACTCACACTACAGCCCTTAGGCCACATGAGGCCCACCGAGTACATTTATCAGGCCCACCAGGTGTTTTTGCCACTGATGCCTGTCCTGCTTAGTTGTCGACTTGTCCCAGCCAGCAGCACGCAGGTGTGAGATGTGAGTCACACTCTCTGACTTCCCTTATTCTCTCTACCTCTCAATTCTTCCTTTCAGTTTTGGGCAAAGATCTTCAAACTATGGCCTGCTCAAAACCGTCTCATACTTCCCATTAAATTCTGATAAATTAGTTGATCTAACTTCACTTGTTCTTAATTTTAAACATAGTGTTCAAATACAGTGTGCATAGGAACTTGATTATAGTTCAGCCCTCCAATGGTCTGAGGGACAATAAACTGGTCTCCTGCTTTAAAAGCTTGAGTACTCTTGTTCTAAGCAGTAAAATTACGCTTACTCAGGATCTGACAAAAGGTGTTGCTAATGGGTTCTTTAGTAAGTATTTTCTGCTTTGTAGGTCATCAAATCTCTCACAACTACTAGCTGTGCAATTTGTAGGAAAGTTGTTATAGAATATATGTAAATTATGGGGTGGAACTGTGTATCAATGCCACTTTATATACAAAAACAGTGAGCACACAGATTTGACCCCAGGATCTAGTTTTTCCAGTTCCTAATAAGATAACTATGTTAGTTTCATTTAATTCCAATGCCATACCTAGAATTTATCTGAATATGGCTCTTCTTTCCTAAAACTCAGTGAATTTTTAATATGCTAGAATGATTATTTATTATGGCCACTTACTACGTTCAATAGTGGACTAAAGATTTGATACCCGCTAAAACATAACATGTACAAGTGATAACTTCCTCACTAAGAAGAAACTATTTCAGTATCACCAAATTGAATGTACTCACGAGGAGAGGGATAAAATTAATAATAACTGGACAAGAAGAAACATTCCTTAGAACAATCTACTCCCCCAAGGTCTCTTGGGTCATCTAGAGAATGGATTCTTTAATGGAGAAGAATTATGAGCTTAATAAAAATGGTAACACTGGCTTGGCTTCGTAAAGGAAGTGTTCGTTATTCACAGATTTATATTTCTTAACTTTTCATGGTTCCCTACAAAGAATTTATGCCTGGTTTCTTGACAAGAACAGTGTCTGCTGGTAGACTTGCCCATGATCCACTAATCTTTGCTTATGACTCTTTTTGCCAGCATGAAGATATGGAAATGGCAGAACAGACTCTATGATCTCGAAGATCCCATCCAATCCTTAAACTTATTAGCCCCTTTTTTCTTCAAATGCCTCTTTTCCATTGCTCAACTCTGGTCTTGGCACATTTCCTAAATTTAATTCAATTTTTCTGTCTCTGAACTGTTATGGCCTCTTTAGTCTATTACACATATGGCAGAGTTTTCATAACTATTAATCTGACTTCTGTGTCATTCTTTTTCCTGTGTGTCTTCTCTTTACTTAAACTCAGGGACAGCACCCCCATAATTCAGTCTACCCCCTTATAATTATAATTATAATAAAACATTTACTGTAGCATTTTCAGAAACTCCCTTATAAGCACTAAAGAAATCTGGGGCTGGACTTACAGAAAAATGAAGGGTGGCTGGGATAAAGTGAAAGAAAGGTGCTCATTAAATAGATCCATTCACAGGAAGCCAGAGTAGAAAGTAGGACTAGAAGGATGTGGAGGAGTCAATGCCACACAATGCTTAAGATCAACTTGTCCATCACCTAGAAACAATGAACCATCCAAAAAATCTGGAACTTTATTTGCCCTCTAAGCTGAATGTACTTGCAGGGAAGGGGCATTTCTCTCTCTCTCTCTCTCTCTCTCTCTCTCTCTCTCTCTCTTTCTCTCTCTTTCTCTCTCTCTCTCTCTATCTCTCCCCTCTGGCTAGGAGTCTTTGTAATTTGGATGGACAAAGATGGACTAGCAAGAGAAAATCAGCACAAGCATCATGCTTTCATATGGAAGTTGTCAAATGTGAGTTGCCCAAAGTACTGATGAGAATGTGGGTCTTTATCCAGTTTTAGCAAAGGAACCATGCACTTTTAGAAAAGGAGCAAGACTGAGGTAAAGTCTCTATAGATTTTATAGCAGTAAAATTTGAATAGAGTTACATTAACCTTCATCAACCTAGTTGATCAACTTACATCAACCAAGTTGATTCCAATGATCTTCCCCAAAATTTATTTTATTATAAAGCATTTAACAACTCAGTGATAGAAGAGAGATGGGTATTTTGTAGACACAGCAGGATGCAACAATACAAAACATAATAGTACCACAAATGCTCTGGGCTTGGGGAGATGGTTCAAAGGACTGGGAAGCATGCATTGTACACGAGAGCCCCACATTTGATCTCCAGTACCACATGTTCCCTTGAGCTGAGCTGGGAGTAGCCTTTTTGCAACAATGCTGAACATGGTACCTGCCCTCAAACAAAAATCATGTGTGAACAGAATAGGCAACAAAGAAGCAATTTCTTGCCCTTGTGATTTCATTCTTGCCCAAGAGCTGTAGGTCTTGCTGGCATCTTAACATTATGGCCTGTTTATTTTCCAGGAAAAGATGGAAATTAAAATTCAAAGTAGGGTTTGGGATCCCCAGCACCACAATGAGGGTACATGATCTCTGTGCACCACCATCAAATGTATGTGAGGAATACCACGAAGATGCAATTTTGAGTGACCATTATGCTACATCACAACCAAATATTAGTAAATGCTGGTCATGATCATTGCAACAACAACAATGCCACACTAAATAAAACAAAGAGATAGGAATTTCATTAGGAAAGAAAATAATTTACACAAACTATTTCATCATGCTAAAAGAATGAAGTGCTAGAAGCATAAAGAAAAATAGAACAGGAGCCAGAGTGATGGCACAGTAGTAGAGCATTTGTCTTGTACAAGGATGATCCAAGATGGACCTTGGTTCGATCCCCAGCATCCCATATGGTCCCCCAAGCCAGGAGCGATTTATGAGCATAAGCCAGGAATAACCCCTGAGCATCACTTGGTGTGGTTCCAAAACAAAACAAAAACAAACAAAAAAAAAAGGAAAATAAAATTTTAATTAAACCACCATAAGATATACAGTTACAAAATTGTTCATGATTGAATTTCAGCCATACAATGTCCACATTTCTTGCCACCACTGTTCCCAGTGTCCCTCCCACTCTTTCCTTGCCCTTCCCCCACCTTTTCTATGGAAGACATCTCTCTCTCTCTGTCTCTCTCTGTGTGTCTCTCTGTGTGTGTGTCTCTCTGTCTCTCTGTGGTTTGCAATGAATGATAAATATTAAGTTATATATTTTCTCTTACAAAATTAAAATAAGAGGTAGGGACTGGATAAATGGTGTAGCAATAGTGTGTTTGCCTTGCATGCGTCTGACCCAGGATGCACTGCAGTTCGATCCCCTTTCGTCTCATATGGTCCCCCAAGCCAGGAGAAATTTCTGAGCACATAGCCTGGAGTAACCCCTGCGCGTCACCAGGTGTGGGCCAATAAAATAAAAAAAAAAAACCCAAATAAACTTTGGGGTAGATACTAATATTTCTTTTTATAGAAGAGAAAACAGAATCACTTAAAAAATTGAATAATCTGACCAGTAGCAGAGCTTTCTAAATAGCAGAGCTAGGGTTTATGCCTAGGAAATACAGTTATTGAACCCAATTTGTAAGTGTAATAGATAGCCTACCAATATTAATTATGTAGATATATTGAAGTTTATTTTATTTTTTCTTTATTCTTTTCTTATGTTGGCCAGGCCCACCAGCTCTCAGGGCTTACTGTCTTTGCTTTCAGAAATCACTCCTGGTAGGCTCAGGGGACCATCTGAAATGCAAGGGATAGAACCCAAGCCAGCTGCATGGGAGGCAAGTGTCTTTCCCACTGTACTATCTCTCTAGTCTAAGATACTTTGAATTTTCTGAACCCATAACTAGAAAATTTAATTATAGCTTTCTTAGCAGAGTTATAACATGTTTATGGCATTACTGTATTGAGTTATTGTACACCCCCAGTAATGTGATTATGATCCCCCACTACTGTCCCTTGTCATCTCTATTTCAGTCATCAACTCCTCCCTTCACTGTTTCCTGAACAGTTTTGTAATCAAGGTTAAGAGTTTGTCATTGTTTGATGCTATCTAATCCCTTGTTTTGCTCACATTTCATATATGAGTGAAACCATCTAATTTTTTCATTTGTTTTGGGGTTATATCTGGTGATGCTCAGGAGTCATCTCTGGATCTACACTCATGAAACTCTCCTGGCAGTGATTAGAGGACTATATGGAATTCTGGGAATTGAATTCAAGTCAGCTGCATGCAAGGCAAGTGCTTAACCCACTGTACAATCTTTTTGACACCTAAAACAATCGAATGTTTGTCCTTTTCCCTCTGTCTTATATTAATTAAAATATATTTTCCGGGGCC
>PVKC010039352.1:0-12567 GCA_004027635.1 Crocidura indochinensis | reverse complement strand
CCAAATCATGATAAGATTAGAAATGTTTACATATGCAACACACGTATATGAAAATTTCATGACTTCATCACTCCTGATGGCTGCATAATATTTCATTGCGTATATATAGCACAATTTCTTTAGCCATTCATCTGTTGAAGGGCATCTTGGTTGTTTACAGGTCTGGCTACTATAAAGAGCATTGCAATGAATCTAGGTGTGAGGAAGGAATTTTTGAATTGTATTTTTGTGTTCCTAGGGTATGTTCCTAGGAGTGGTATTGCTGGATCATATGGCAACTCAATTTCTAATTTTTTGAAAATATTCATATTGTTTTCCATAAAGGCTTGACTAGATGTAATTTCCACCAGTTGTGAATTAAGAGTTTCTTTATGTCCACATTCCTGCCAGCAGTGATTGTTCTGTTCTTTGTGATGTGTGCCAGTCTTTGTGGTGTGAGATGGTACCTCATTGTTTTGATTTACATATACCTGATGTTTAGTGATGTGAAATATTTTTTCATGTGTCTTTTGGCCATTTTTAATTCTTCTTTGACAAAGTATCTGTTCATTTTTTTCCCCATTATTTGATGGTGTTATATATTTTTATCTTATTAAGTTCTGTCAGTAGCTTGTATATTATTGATATTAGCCCCTTGTCTGAAGGGTATTGAGTGAATAGTTTCTCCCATTCTGTGAGTAGTTTTGTATCTTAGGCACTATTTTCTTTAAGATGCAGAAGCTTCTCAGCTTCCCATCTGTTTATCTCTGCTTCCATTTGTTTGGAGAGTGCTATTTCCTCCTTGACGATTACTTTAGTCTCAATGTCATGGAGTGTTTTACCTATGTGTTGTTCTATATACCTTACAGTTTCAGATCTGATATCAAGGTCTTGAATCCATTTGGATTTGATCTTTGTACATGGAGTTAGATGGGGTCTGAGTTCACTTTTTTGCAAGTGACTAACCAGTTGTGCCAACACCATTATTGAAGAGGCTTTCCTTGCTCCATTTTGGATTTCTTTCCCCTTTATCAAAGATTAGTTGATTGTCTGGGGAACATTCTCTGAATACTCAAGTCTATTCCACTGATCTGAGGATTTGTCTTTATTCCAATACCATGTTCTTTTGATAACTATTGCTACAGTTTAAAATTGGGGAAAGTAATGTCTCCCATATTCCTTTTACCAAAGATTGCTTTAGCTATTCGTGAGTGTTTATTGTTAACAATGAATTTCAGGAGTGTTTGATCTACTTCTGAAGAATGTCATGGATATTTTTCATGGGGTTGCATTAAATCTGTACAATGCTTTGGAGAGTATTGCCATTTTAATGATGTTAATCCTGCCAATTCATGAACAGAGTATGTGGCACCATTTACTTGTGTTCTCTTATTTCTTGAAGCCAGGTTTTGTAGTTTTCTTTTTATTGTTCCTTCACCTTTTTAGTTAAGTTGATCCCCAAGATACTTGAGTTTGTGGGACACTATTGTGGATAGAATTCTTTTTAATGTTCATTTCTTCTCTACCATTATTGGTGTTTAAGAAGGCTATTGACTTTTGTGTAATTTTTGTAGACTGCCACTTTACTATATGAATCTATTGTTTCTAGAAGCTTTTTGGCAGAGTTGTTAGGGTTTTCTAAATATAGTATCATGTCATCTGCAAAGAGTGAGAGTGAGAGCAGTACTATGTTGAAGGGGAGTGGGGAGAGAGGGCAGCTTTGTCTTGTTCAGGTTATATTCTTAACCATGGAGTGTTATTTGAGTATGCCAAGAAAAGAACTGCCAATGATTTACTTTGATTGACTGAGTTAGAAGCTGTCAGAGAGAAAGTGATAAGGCCTACTTCCTGCAAAGAGAATATATACATGTAAATGTCTTTTTTTGAACATGTTAACATCTGCGTGGATTTTGGATGAGAAGGCAGAAGAACAACAGAATGGGTGACTTTCAGGCCTTCAGCCTGAATGGGAACAATGGTGCAGTTGATGTGGGCATTCTAAGACATGGATGTCAAGCCCCAGAAGTCAGGTTCTACCCCTAGGATTACGTACTTGGGATGAGAGGGCAGAAGTATGTCAGGATGGGTGACTTTTGAAACTATGGCCTTGAAAGGGGAGTGTTAGTGTTATGGGGAATGGTGATTCATTTCAAAAATCCCGACTTCAAAATTTGAAAGGATCCTTTTTTTCCTGACCTGGTACATAGCTTATCTTGTGTTTTCAGTGGGGAGTAGAATTTTTTAAAGAAACTATATTATTCCTGATTATTAGTAATGAGAAGCATTTTATTCATTAGTCTTTCAGACATCTCCATTTCTTCTTGAGGAAACATATATTCATTTCTTCTGCCCATTTTTATTGGGGTTAGATGATTTTTCCTGTAAAGTTGAATCAGAGCTTTTCATATCTTTACTATTAATCTCTTATCTGATTGGTATTAGGTGAATAGTTTCTCCAATTCCGTGAGAAGCCTTTGAATCCTAGACACTATTTTCTTCATGGTACAGAACCACAGAGATTAGCACATGTCATACACACACTCCAAGGCTGACATGGATGTAAAGAGAAAGGGACTTTTATTCACTGAGGGTGGGAATACAGGCTTATTTACCTTTTTTGAAAATAATATGGACATTCCTGAAAAAGCTAGAAATTGAACTTCCATTTGACCCAGCAGTACCACTCCTAAAATATATATACCACAAACACAAAGGCACAATCCAAAAATGTTCTATGCGTTCTTATATATTCAGCATAGTCCTATTTACAATATCTATAATCTGGAAACAACCCATGTGCCTAATAACAGATGAATGGTTAAAGAAACTGTGGTACATCTACACAATGGAGCTGTTAGAAAAAATGAAATCATGAAAGTTGTATATATCTGGATAGACATGGAGACTATAATCTGAGTGAAATGAGTCAGAGGTAGAGAGATAGACATAGATTAATTTTACTCATTTGTGGGAGATAAAAAAACAGAGATGGTATGGTTATTATACTCAGAGACAATAGAAACAAAGATCACGAGGTCCAACCCAGGGTATAAAGCTCACCACAGAGAGCAGTGTGTGTAGCAAGAATAGATAAGGGTCAAATAGGACAATTATAAATGGGACTGATCACTCTGGACAAGAACTAGGGACTGAAAGGGGAGAAATTAACAGGCAAGGCATCCTCCATTAACAATAGTGCAAACCCCAGAGTCAAAAAGGAAGGAGAGAGGGGGATAAAGAGAGAGTGAGAGAAAAAATTTTCTTGCCCTAGAGTAAAGCAGGTTTGGGGATCTGTGTTGAAGGGAAATAGAAGACATAGATAACGGTGATGGGAAAGGTGCACTGGTGAAGGATGGTGTATGTTGTATGACTTAAACCCAACAATGAACAAATGTTTAACCATGGTGATTAAATAAAGTAATTACCCCAGCCAGTCATCTGTTGATATAAATAGCAGGCTAATTTTCTCTCCTTAAATATCCTGCAAAGTTAACAGTAGGGTTTAATACTTGGAAGAAAACTGAAATTAATTATGTTTTATTTAGTGCCTTTTCAACTCAATCAATTTGGAACCACCTAGACACTTGTAATTAAAAGTCAGTTCTAGACACTTGTAATTAAAAACAAATTCCTGTCCTCAAGGTCATTGCCTAGGATTAAGTAATTGTTATGGTTTTTATGATATAACTGTGTTGTGCTAGAAATAATTTACAAATGGTATACTTAGAATAAAACTACAGTTTTTACATTTTTCTACATCATTTTATGTGAAAATATTATTTCTTAAAAATGGTAAAGCAATAAGACAAATTTTGTGTATTGCTGTTTCCATATTTATCTTTTCCCACAAACCTCAAAGTTAAATAAGGAAAGATTGTTCTGCCTTTTATCATTTGGTATGGGTAAATGGGTTAAAGGAGAGGCTGGAGGCTGGGCCACATTCATTATGTTATTTTATGAATAAAGACTTGAAGAGAGAATTGTTTGGATTTTCTCAGCTAAGTGTTTCCTTTTAAAGTCAGTTGTGTTCTAGGTAAAAAGATAAAGTTAATTTCCATCAACTCACTCACTCCTACCTAGTGGCTTAGTGACCTTAAGCAGGAAGTTCACTCAAAGTTCAACATTATTTCTATGTCTTTTATTAAAAATAAAGAGAAAACAGGGCCTGGAGTGGTGGCTCAATCTGTAAGCATTTGCCTTGCACACGCTAACCTAGGTCAGACCACGGTTCAATTCGCCGACATCCCATATGGTCCCCCAAGCCAAGAACGATTTCTGAGTTTATAGCCAGGAGTAACCACTGAGAGTCACTGGGTGTGGCCCAAAAAGAAAAAAAGGAGAAAATAAAACGTATTATTCTGACAAGGATGGCATTGGTTTACTAATTTATAGTTTAAATATATAAAGGCTTAATAAATATACAAATATATTTCTTACCTTTAGATGCATAAAAGACCTTAGCAAATGCATAATCGAGGCCCTAGATACTATAACCCATTAGACCATTTTCAGAGATTGCTCTCTTTATAAGTTTATCTTTTTAAAGATTAGATTTTATATTTAAATGACTAGGTATTGAAACACAAAGTTGATTCATTACTGTTACCAGTTACCAAATCATCAAGTATAGGGAATACCATTAGATAAATCTAGATCTAACTGCATTGTGTTTGGTGAAATTTATATGTATTTCAGATTTTATTCCTTCCACTCTAAGTGGATAATGCTGCTGGGAAAATGAGTATGGAATGAGAGGTGTATGGGTCTACCAGATTTTTTCCTAGGTCTTAGAAGACCTAGCTGGGATAAAAATCTATATTTAAAAATTAAACTATGGAAGGCATTTTTGTATACTTTCAATTTTTTTTGTAGTGTTGTGGTGGTGATAGTGAAAGTAGTGGTGATTGGAGAGACCGGTTATCCCAATGCTTAGATAGAGAAGATACTATATGAGAATGAGATTGTCATATGAGAATTAAGATTACCTTTCCTTCACAATACATCTGGGAAAATTGAGGCCTAAGTTGTGGAAAAATTGTCCTTTTTCCTGATACCTATCTTGATACCTATCCTGATACCTATTATGATTTGTCATAGTAGTGAAGCCATTTGTATAAATGGAGATGTGTCTAAATCTCTAGATAAATGGAAGGCATCAGTGACAGGAAGGGTGCACTGGGGAAGAATTGTGTACATTGTATGACTGAAAACCAACAAGGAATAATTTTGTAACCATGGAACTTAAATAAAATAATTAAAAATAAATAAATATCTTCAACAAGTGGTGCTGGCAGAACTGGTTAGCCACTTGCAAAAAAAGCGAACATAGACCCCAGTTAACATCATGTATGAAGGTAAAATCCAAATGGATTAAAGACCTTGATATCAGACCTGATACCATAAGGTATATAGAACAACACGTCGGCAAAACACTCCATGACATTGAGACTAAAGGTATCTTCAAGGAGGATACTGCACTTTCCAAACAAGTGGAAGCAGAGATCAACAGATGGGAATACATTAAGCTGAGAAACTTCTGCACCTCAAAAGAAATAGTGCCCAGGATACAAGAGCCATCCACCAGTGGGAGAAACTATTCACCCAACACCCATAAGATAAGGGGCTAATATCCAAAATATACAGGGCACTGACAGAACTTTACAAGAGAAAAACATCTAATCCCATCAAAAAATGGGGAGAAGAAATGAACAGACACTTTGATATAAAAGAAAAACAAATGGCCAAAAGGCACATGAAAAAATGTTCCTCATCACTAATCATTAGGGAGATGCAAATCAAAACAACGATGAGATACCACCTCACACCACAGAGATTGGTGCACATCACAAAGAATGAGAATAATCAGTGTTGGCGGGGATGTGGAGAGAAAGGAACTATTATCCACTGCTGGTGGGAATGCCGTCTAGTCCAACCTCTATGGAAAGCGATATGGAGATTTCTCCAAAATCTGGAAATTGAGCTCCCATTCTACCCAGCTATTCCACTCCTAGGGATATACCCTAAGAACCCAAGAATACAATACAAAAACCCCTTCCTCACACCTATATTTATTGCAGCACTATTCACAATAGCCAGGCTCTGGAAACAACCAAGATGCCCTTTAATATACACGAATGGCTAAAGAAACTGTGATCATATAGACAATGCAGCTATCAGGAAAGATGAAGTCATGACATTTTCCTATACATGGGTGTACATGGAATCTTGCTGCAGACGGCCAGCGTTGCTAAGTAAAACCTTAGTGGATCAGATAAATTCCCACTGAGAATAAGTGGGAACACAAAGCAAACGGATATGAAATATGAAATAATGATACCACACGGAGTATATGGGTTCAACACATCTCTGGCAAGAGTGCGACAAAATTTAATCTCCAGAAAAGGGGGTATATAAAGGAAGTAGGCAGTCATATCATGAAAGGAATGCAATGCACATTGTTTGATTTCAGAACAATTACACATAGCTTTTGGTGTTTGTAACCTTAGCATAGAATAGGTTTCAGTTAGGAGTTAGGGGATAAAAGGAAGACTAAATTCTTACATATCAAAGAAGTTACTGGCCCTAGGTGTCAATTACTGATGTAAATTAAGGGATAGCAGGAATCCTGGTTTACTCCTGATAAATATTCTTAACTTGAGGGAAATAGTATTCTAGCTAGGGGTGAAAACCCACTTCCTATGATCTGGTAATAGAAAGAAAATAACACTAAAGAAAGGGATACACTAATTATACCTAGTGAAATAATCTAATTTTACACTGACCAAATCTGTTTGCAAACAGGTTTTCAAAGTGACAGGGAAAGGTCCCAAGACAGAAATCATTCTGCTTTGTAGCTCAAAAGAAGGAAGAGAAGACCATTATCTGAAGATATTATGTTTTGACTTCGCCTTTGGAAGTGAGAAGGCTGACAGAAAGAGAGAGCTGGCTGGGCTTTAAGTTTCAAATATGCTAAGCCAGCAGGGAACTTCTAGCAGCTTGCTTTGGTACTGAAATTCCTTTAATGACTGCAAGATAGCTAAGGCCGAATTTATGTAGTGGCAAAAGAGACAAAATTCAAATAAATAATAGTAAAGAGAAAATGTAATGTCACAGTTGTGTTAGAATTATAGCCAATGATCCACGCAAAGGGTCAATAATTGACTTCTCTGAACGGGCCTTTTGGCAGATAATTCTTGGGAGGAAGGCACTGCACCAGGAAGGCAAAAGCCACATCTGGTGCTTGCTTTCTATTGTGGGTGGTAACAGAATCTATCATGCTGAGTGAAATAAATCAGAATGAGAGAGACACACAGAATAGTCTCACTCATCTATGGGTTTTAAGAAAAATAAAAGTCATTTTTGCAAAAATAAATAGATCTCTCATATTAAGGAAATTACAAAGGTAAAATTTGAAGCATTTTTTCTAACTTGCTTATCAGAAATTTGACCTATCTGCCATTGAGAAAAGTTGTTAAAAATGAGTTATGGACACACACACACACACACACACACACTAAAGAAAGAAAAAAAAAACAAAAAAAATGAGTTATGAAGAAAAAACATTTGTTTAGCCTTGCATTTATACCCACATATATATTCACACTAATGGGTAAAATGTAATTCACTGAGACTCATTTAGGTTATAATTTTGTAGCATATAGGGATTCTGTAGAATTGTGGTTTCATTAGGATCAAAAAATTAAGTTAACTTTGGGACTGCTTTATACATTTATATACTTGGCAAAGGCTGAATACCAACACAGATATACACATAAAGTAAATTTATTTGTGTGGAATCTTAAGTACAATCATGTAAAAGACAACTTCATTGTCATATGCATATAGTGTACACTGATAAGCCCTACATTTATAGATTGCACACAGATATCATCCTAATTCCCAGGATACTTATTCTGAGACACATACTCCTAAAGATTTAGAAACATTTTTTGTTAAATAAAATTGAACACAATATTTTGGGAGATACTTTCCTCTTGTACTTCTTTGGGTCACTCTCTGGTATAGAATATATTCTGCTGTGAGGTACAAATTTTATAAGTGTATACAGCTAGGGAAGTTGCCCTACCTGGTTGGCCTCTAAATTTTCTTTGACGTCCCCTTCTTTTATTCCTGAAACCATAGTTTAGTTGGCAATGTTCTCAGAAATAATATGGCTATTCTGGGTGGCATTTGTAATAGAAATGTTTTTGCCATGATCATATAGTGGTTAGTACTCTGCGGTGTGTAATAGAAATGTTTTTAAGGAAAACAAAATTTATAATTGATATTAGTATGCTAACAGGAATAAAATCTTAAAACTCTATCCTCAGATGTTGAATTAACTGTCATATGGACCAGAATGTACAAGGTTCAGCATTTCTCTAGTTAGTAATGGGCTCAGAACAACCACATCCTAATGACCACATTTCTACCCATAAGTATAGTATGTTCTCTCTGACCCTAGAAGTGAGGACCTGCTTTAAAGTCTTAAATCAATAACTTTGGGAAGTTTTGAGAAGGCCATTTTTATTCTTTGTACCAAAGAGTAAACAAGAAGGAGGTGCTTCTAGACTCAGTATTGATGAAGGGCATAAAGCAGCAAAACCTGAGGCTAGATTATAGGCACATTGAGCTACAGTGGTGAGAAGATGAAATAATATGTGAATTTCAGGCTTATATGCCAAGACCTAGGAAGAATATCTTTTTACATCTGTATTCATTTGTCGTTATCTTGTTACTAATATGTTTTTTTTTCCTACAACCTTCTGGTTGGCTATAGGAGCTTTACCAATTCATTATTATTCTTACTTGTGTTTGCTAATACCTGTAGAAGGACTATAGTGCTAAGTTAACTCTTTACAGTACTCATCATTCTGGGAAAAATAATATTGTCAGTGTTAGGGGTGGAAAATGGAGGAAAAAGAATATCCACTGTAAAATCTAGTACCAATATCTGACTCTGTGACTTTCAGAAATCAGTTTTGAAATCAGGACCAAATAAATACTATTGTAAAAGTATCTACTTTTATGTGACATGTAGTAACATTTGGTAAATATTAGCAATTTTAATTATTAGAATGAAAATAATAAACAGAATAAGAAAAATTCAGATTATTTTATTTGTTTTTTTGCGGTCATATTCAGAGGAGCTCAGGCATTACTCCTCGCTCTATGTGAACGAGTCATTCCTGGTAGTGCAACAGGGACCATATGGGATGCCAGGGATCGAACCCAGGTTGATCGCATGCAAGGCAAATGCCCTACCCACTGTGCTATCACTCCAGCCCTCAAATTTTTTTCTTTTTCTTTTCTTTTGGTTTTTGGACTATACCCAGCGGTGCTCAGGGGTTACTCCTGGCTCTGAGCTCAGAAATCGCTCATGGCAGGTTCAGATACCTTATGGGATGCTAGGAATCAAACCTGGATCTGTCCCAGGTTGGCCATATGCAAGGCAAACGCCCTAACGCTGAGTGCTACTGACTGAGTGCCAGCTCTCAGATTATTTTCTGATCTCTATTCATAGAGTATCAAAGTGACTTCCTTGGATCACATTTGTTTCCTCTTCTTTAACCTCTTAATTTTCTGCTGTGTTTATTTATCAGATCCTGTGACACTACACTGAACTTATAGATTTTTATGAATGTGAAAGCATTTTAGGAATTATGTGTTAAGCAGGTTTTTAATAACTTTTGTTATAGAAAATACTTTGGATGGTTATACTCCAGTGGCCTGAACTCTGTGGAGAATGTAGTGTCCCTTTTTTTCAGGGATTTCTAGGAATCTGTCAGAGCTCAACAACCATCCCTATATGACACTTCTATTTTTAGTGGCAAACATTTGAAGTATTTTTGCTTTTAACTCCTTTTCTTTCTCCTGACTTTCTGTTTACATGTCTTATTGGACATTCATTTGTGTCTGTCAAATATTCTAAGAACTAGAGAGGCCATACAAGGGATAAAGCATACATGGAAGACTTCAATTTGGTCCCTGACTCCACATGTGATCTCTAAGAAGCCAAGGAGAGATCCCTGAGCTGATATATAGATGGTGAACATGCTAATGTTTTCTGCCAAAGAGTTTACCTAGTCTTATATCTCATGCTTTAAGATTATAAAGGTCAAAATATATAATGATATCTACATATTAAATTAAGTAATTATTTTAAAACTGCCAGTTTAAAACTACTGAAGAGTTAAATAAATAATTAAAACAATGTACACTGCTGTTTTTTGTTTGTTTGCTTTGGTGGTAAACCTCTGGTTAACAACTTGAATAAAAGTTATTTTCATTATATTTAGAACCTGCTGAAAGAGACAAGGGAGATAAGTTGAAGTCATTAGAGAAGGGATTAATAAGTATCAGGTAAAGAGCACATGGTTGGTAAGAAACTATAGAGTTGCTATGCTAATCTATGATTCAGAGTGTGACTTAATCAGAAGCATAAAGGTATGGCTGTGTCTGCTTGCAAAATATTCAGTTTGGATATAGTAAAATGTCCAAAGTTGGATCCATAGGCATAGATAGGCCTATATTAAGAGGAGACTCAAGAGACTGGAAGCTGAGAGTTATTGAAGAAGACATTGAGAAAATTTGAGAAGTGAATCATGAAATAGCTTGAAGAAACAGAGATGGAAGAGTGAAAAGAAATAGCAGGCCCCAAATAAGAAACAGGACATAGAAAACAGTAAGAATGGGTAAAGGGGGCCCCGGGAGATAGCATGGAGGTAAGGTGTTTGCCTTTCATGCAAAAGGTCATCGGTTCGAATCCCGGTGTCCCATATGGTCCCCCGTGCCTGCCAGGAGCAATTTCTGAGCATGGAGCCAAGAGTAACCCCTGAGCACTGTCGGGTGTGACCCCCCCCCCAAAAAAAATAATGGGTAAAGGAGAAGAGTGATGGCATGTGATGAATTTTACATATATTTTATTTGAAGTGTCAACAGACATCAAATGAAATATGTAATATATAATTAGAAATAGGGCACATGAATGGAAACTTATATATGAAAAAATAATTCTCTTAAGGCATTAAAGGAGAGAAATGTGTCCTCTTTAACTTTGAATTGGGTAATTAAATGATAAAGTTAAAATAATTCCACAGCTTTCCAGTCAGTTTGATTGACTTGTACTTTAATGTGTGATGAACAATGTCTGAATGATTGCTATAGTTATAATAATAAAAGAGGCCATCTCCAAATTAGGTGTCAGGTATTTATAGTATGTTATCAAGAATAAAGTAGTAAGAAAAATAAGCTGTAATAGTGACACTTTAGCCACTATGAAGCTGAAACATTGGCCTCAAGTGAAACCCAAAACAGATCTAAGGAAATAATGCAGTAGGTAGAGCACTTGCCTTAAATGCAGTTGACCCATTTGATCTCAGACACTCAATATGGTCTTCCAAACGTGGCCAAGTTATATCCTGAGAACCACCAGGTATGGCCCCAAAATAAAAATGAAAAACACCAGAATTGTAAAGGACTGTAGGCCATTTGTAAAGTATTAAACTGAACAGATAAATACAAACAGGTAAAGGTACTTGCTCAAGAACATTCTGCCAGAACTTATAGGCAGCACTTCTTCAATAGCCAGTCTTTGTAGTATACCATCTTACCTCCTAATTATTATGGGACCATTATGGCCTACACTTTTTCAGAAATAGGGTTGGTTGTTGAACACTCATGACATCTTGGTAGCTAGAATCTGTTTACAGGCCTTATTTAAAAGACATCTGGTTTATTTAGGACAGAGTCTAAAATATCAGACTGTTTTTAGATTTCCTTAAAGGCATTATATTATGTTCTTGTCTAGCTTACTGTTGAGAAAGGGCATTTTCTGAGATGTAAAGATGGAAATATATTCAGAAAATTTATGCAAAGCCAAACCCATTTTATATCATTCATTGTTCTCATTTTATGCTTCTCAGAAGGAAGACTCTCAATTCTCTTTGAGGTAACTTGCATATATGCTGCTTCCTAACACATATGTTTAACCTTTTTCTCTCTTCTTGCTGTTAATATCTAATATTTTGTAATGAACCCATGTTAATAAAGTATCTATGGGCAGTAATGCTCAGTTATAGGGCAAGAAAAAGAAGACAAAGTTAAATGGAAAATGGATCAAATACTAAATATTAAAAACTTGAGTTTTGAACTTTTTTCTTGGTTGGCAATGCACACTATTGAAAAGATGTCCTTATCATAAGCCCAGACACCCTATGTAAGACATTCTAACTAATAAAATCAGTCTTCCAGATGGGAAAGAATTTCCACCTAGTGTTGACATGGAATTTCTAGAGAGAATTTTTTTTAATTATTTTTTTAAATTTATTTAAAGAAAATGCATCACATAGTTGACATAAATGATGGTAATACCTTTGTTTTAGGAAAACCAAAAGCAGCATGATTTTAAAAATATAAAAAAAATTGAAAGAAAAAATAAGATGGAAGAGAAAGGAAATAGGAAAAAAGTTCAGTAGCAAGTATATTTTTGAAAGTTATTGAATCACCAACGAAATCATTAAAGCACTAGCAGAAATTTAGTAAGCTCTTCATTGTTTTTAAAAGATAAGAGTTAAGAATATAGCAATA
>PVKC010039351.1:0-12581 GCA_004027635.1 Crocidura indochinensis | reverse complement strand
GTGGTTCAATCCCCCAGCATCCCATATGGTTACCCCCAAGCCAGGGGCAATTTCTGAGAACTTAGCCAGGAGTAAATCCTGAGCATCAAACGGGTGTGGCCTGAAAAAAAAATTTATGCCGAGTAATAAAATCCCTCATATAGCCAAAGCAATGCTAAAAAAAATGGGAGTCTTCTCTTTAACCCAACTTCCAATTATACTTTAAATTTGTGGTAATCAAAACCGTGTGGTACTGTTTTGGAATAAGAACAAACTCTCAGACCAATGGAATACAATTGAGAGTCCAGAGACATATCTCCAGATTTGTAGAATTTGTAGATTTGTAGATTTGTTAGTCTTCTATAAAAGGGTTAAAAGACTTTCTGTTTCTTCTCTGCTGACCTGGCCAACAAACATCTAAGACTGCAAATGCCCTGGGACCCACCCTCGGTAAGAAGGACCCGCCCAACGCACGTGGGGCCAAACCTGCCTGGTGATTGGGAGCCCAGAGACTTTTAAAGATGCCAACCATGCGGCCTGCTCCTTTCTGTTTCTTCTCTGCTGACCTGACCAACAAACATCTAAGACTGCAAACTCTCCAAGACCCACAACCAAAAAGCCTTATAACCCTTGAATTCCATTTCAGTACTTTGTAAGAAATACCAGCAGGCATGCGCTCGCCTTTCCCAGCCTCTTTGCCGCTGAGCTGCTACACCAAGGAACCCCTGAGCCACTAAGACCAAAGCGTCTCCGGGGACCAGCTTCCGCCTCTTCCACCGAGCTGCTAAGACCAAGGCACCGCTAAGACCAAGGCGTATCCGGAGATTAGCTTCCTTGGGCACTCAGAGACCTTAAAAAAAACAACAGCAGCCATGCGCTCAGCCTTTCCTCTGCCTATGGGTGACTATCCTTCCACTGTAACCTTACCTTACCCTCTTTCTTTGTATCTTTGTTCTCATAATTAAAAATAAAAAATAATTTTAAAAAAGGGTTAAAAGAATCTAAAGTGGAGCAAAGAAATCCTCTTCAACAAATGATTTGGAAAGTAGTCTGTTACATGCAAAAATAAATAAATAAATAAACTCAGACTCCATTCCAACACCAGGCACAAAAAGTAAACTGGATAAAATATCTTGACATTAGATCTGAACCCATAAGTTATATTGAGGAAAATACAGGTAGAACACTTTATCTAGAGGTGTAGAACCCTGAATCTAGAGGCATCTTTAGTGATTCAATACCCTTAGCCTAGTTAAAGGAAGCAAAGGTAAATAAATGGGACATCAAATCAAGAAGCTTCTGCATCATGAAATGGAGACAGGAATAAAAAGACAACTCATAAACTGAGATATGTAGTTTCCCATCTGATAAAAATATATTATATTTAAGATATAAAAAGCACTGGTAGAGTTTATGAGAAAAAAAACTCCATCAAAAATGGAATGAAAAGGGGCCAGCGAGGTGGCACTAGAGGTAAGGTGTCTGACTTGCAAGCGCTAGTCAAGGAAGGACTGCGGTTCAATCCCCCAGTGTCCTATATGATCCCCCCAAGCCAGGGGCAATTTCTGAGCACTGAGCCAGGAGTAACCCCTGAGCATCAAGTGGGTGTGGCCTGAAAAACCAAAAAAATGGAATGAAGAGGGGCTGGAGAGATAGCATGGAGGTAAGGCGTTTGCCTTGCAAGCAAAAGGTCAGTGGTTTGAATCCCAACATTCCATATGGTCCCCCAAGCCTGCCAGGAGTGATTTCTTAGCATAGAGCAGAAGTAACCCCTGAGCGCTGCTGAGTGTGACTCAAAAACCAAAAGAAAAAAAAATGGAATGAAGAGATGAACAGACATTTCCTTATATATAAAAAATGTTCTACATCATTTAGCTTTGGAGAAATGAGAATTAAAAATAAATAAGGTATCACTTCATACCAGTGAGACTAATATACATTAAAAAAGTCACTGGAGGGGCCCGGGAGATAGCATGGAGGTAAGGCGTTTGCCTTTCATGCAAAAGGTCATTGGTTTGAATCCCAGTACCCCATATGATCCCCCGTGCCTGCCAGGAGCAATTTCTGAGCATGGAGCCAGGAATAACCCCTGAGCACTGCTGAGTGTGACCCAAAAACAAACAAACAAAAAAGGCAGAGAACTGAGCTCCCAGATAATCCAGCAATTCCATTTCTTGGCTTCTATCCCAAGGGTTCACAAATTTTATCCAGAAAGGGCATTTGCACCCCTGTTCCTTACAGCTCTGTATACAATAATCAAAATCTGGGAACAACCAAATGTTCAAGAACAACAAATGGAATACTCCTCAGTTATAATATAAAATCACACAATTTCCTGCTCTGTGGATGAAGCCAGAGTATCATACTGAGCAAAAGTTAGTCCAAAGAGGGGGCTGGACTGATAGTACATATTCATATATATGTATGTATATATATATATATATATGGTTTCTGAGGTCCATAGGAATAATTCCTGAATATAGAACCAGGAGTAAACCCTGAGTGCCGCCAGGTATGTGCCCCTAAAAAAAATAAAATAAATAAACAGAATAATCTCTCTAATATTCGGGATATAAAGCAACGTTGTGGAGGAATAACAAGTGCACTGAGGCAATAGAAACAAAGAACATGAGATTTGGACATCATTAGGAAGCTTGTCACCTCCATGGGAAGGGGATGTGGCTAGGAGAAAGGGAATAGGACAGGGAAGAGATGGAGAGAAGTGCTCTACTAGGAGGAGGAGGGAATGCTGAAAGGTGATAAAGTAGGGGTTGAAGTGATAGCACACCAGTAGTGTGTTTGCCTTGCACACAGTTGACCTGGGATGGACATGGGTTTGATCCTCAGCATCTCATATGGTCCCCTGAACCTGCCAGGAGCAATTTCTGAGTGCAGAGTCAGGAGTAACCCCTTAGCGCAGCTGGGTGTGGCCCCAAAACAAACAAAAACAAAACAAAAAAAGATGAAAGGTGGCCAAATCTTGGACTCTTATAATCTTCCACGGTTGAATGAAGAGAATGTAGCATATCTAAACACCCCCATCACTATTGACAAAATTAAGATAGTAATCAAATGTCTGCCCAAAAACAAAGCCCAGGCCCAGATGGATTCACTAATGAATTCTTTCAAACCTTTCAAGAGGAACTACTACCAATCCTGGCAAAACTCTTTTATGAAATCAAAAAAACAGGAACACTTCCAAATAGCTTTTATGAAGCCATCACCTTGATACCTAAACCAGACAGAGATGCTATCAAAAAAGAAAATTACAGACCAATATCACTGATGAACACAGATGCAAAGATCCTCAACAAAATCCTGGCAAATAGAATCCAATGCCTCATTAAGAAGATCATCCACTACGATCAAGTAAATTTCATCCCAGGAATGCAAGGATGGTTTAACATCCGTAAATATATCAACATAATACACAACATCAATAAGAAAAATAAAAATCACATGATCATATCAATAGATGCAGAGAAAGCATTTGATAAGGTGCAACACCCATTCTTGATCAAAACTCTCAGCAAGATGGGAATGAAAGGAACCTTTCTCAGTATAGTTAAGGCCATCTACCACAAGCCAGTGGCAAATATTATAATCAAATGAAGAAAAACTAAAAGCCTTCCCTCTAAATTCTAAATTCTGGCACAAGACAAGGTTGCCCTCTCTCACCACTCCTATTCAACATAGCACTGGAAGTACCATATTTGTCGGCATATAAGATGACTTTTGAATCAAAAAAGTCAACTGAAAATCAGGGGAGTCGTCTTATATGCCAAGTATATCCCGAAAACTGTTTCAATATGCCTCTAAATGAAAATTGTCTGAATATTGCCACAAAACAAATTTTCCAACTCGATCCTGCACCAATCATTGCAAGGCTGCTCGGACCGCCTCTCTAACTCAGTCAATCCAAGCAGACTTTTTATGCATGCAAATTAGACAATGTTCTGGACCCATATCTACACTGTAAAAAGCCTGCTCAGATTGGCCAGAGTCAGAGAGGAAGTCTATTACAATATATCCTTTGAACCTTTGCTTGTTGTGATTAGCTCACTGTTGTACATACAGTTGCAGCACAGGAACATTCTGTCTGATACAATGAATATAGGCCTAAACCTATGTTTTAACTGCAAAATTAGGGGTTCGTCTTATACACCCAGTCATCTTATACGCCGGAAAATATGGTACTTGCTATAGAGATTAGGCAAGAAAAAGATATCAAGGGAATCCAGATAGGAAATGAAGAAGTCAAGCTCTCACTGTTTGCAGATGACATGATACTCTCCTTAGAAAATCCTAAAGACTCTACCAAAAAGCTTCTAGAAACAATAGACTCATATAGCAAGGTTGCAGGCTACAAAATTAACACACAAAAATCAATGGCCTTTCTATACACCAATAGTAATAAGGAAGAAAAGGACATTAAGAAAACAACCCCATTCACAATAGTGCCACACAAACTCAAATATCTTGGAATGAACTTGACTAAAAATGTGAAGAACCTACAAAAAAAACTATAAAACTCTGCTCCAAGAAATAAGAGAGGACACGCAGAAATGGAAATGCATACCCTGCTCATGCATTGGCCGGATTAACATCATTAAAATGGCAATACTCCCCAAAGCATTGTACAGATTTAATGCGATCCCTCTAAAGATACCCATGACATTCTTCAAAGAAGTGAATCAGGCACTTTTGAAATTCATTTGGAACAATAAACACCCTAGAATAGCTAAAGTAATCATTGGGAAAAAGAATATGGGAGGAATTACTTTCCCCAACTTTAAACTTTACTACAAAGCAATAGTTATCAAAACAGCATGGTATTGGAATAAAGACAGGCCCTCAGATCAATGGAATAGGCTTGAATACTCAGAGAATGTTCCCCAGATATTCGATCACCTAATTTTTGATAAAGGAGCAAGAAATCCTAAATGGAGCAAAGAAAGCCTCTTCAACAAGTGGTGTTGGCACAACTGGCTAGTCACTTGCAAAAAATTGAACTTAGACCCCCAGTTAACATCATGTACGAAGGTAAAATCCAAATGGATTAAAGACCTCAATATCAGACCCGAAACCATAAGATATATAGAACAACACATAAGCAAAACACTCCAGGACATTGAAACTAAAGGCATCTTCAAGGAGGAAACTGCACTCTCTAAGCAAGTGAAAGCAGAGATTAACAGATGGGAATATATTAAGCTGAGAAGCTTCTGCACCTCAAAGGAAATAGCGCCCAGGATACAAGAGCCACCCACTGAGTGGGAGAAACTATTCACCCAATACCCATCAGATAAGGGGCTAATCTCCAAAATATACAAGGCACTGACAGAACTTTACAAGAAGAAAACATCTATTCCCATCAAAAAAATGGGGAGAAGAAATGGACAGATACTTTGACAAAGAAGAAATACAAATAGTCAAAAGACACATGAAAAAATGCTCCACATCACTAATCATCAGGGAGATGCAAATCAAAACAACTATGAGGTACCACCTCACACCACAGAGATTGGCACACATCAAAAAGAATGAGAACAAGCAGTGTTGGCAGGGATGTGGAGAGAAAGGAATTCTTATCCACTGCTGGTGGGAATGCTGTTTAGTTCAACCTTTATGGAAAGCGATATGGAGATTCCTCCAAAAACTGGAAATCGAGCTCCTATACGATCCAGCTATACCACTCCTAGGAATATACCCTAGGAACACAAAAATATAATACAAACATCCCTCCCTTACACCTATATTCATTGCATCACTATTTATCATAGCAAGACTCTGGAAACAACCAAGATACCCTTCAACAGATGAATGGCTAAAGAAACTGTGGTACATAAACACAATGGAATATTATGCCGCTGTCAGGAGAGATGAAGTCATGAAATTTTCCTATACATGGATGTACATGGAATCTGTTATGCTGAGTGAAATAAGTCAGAGAGAGAAAGATGCAGAATGGTCTCACTCATCTATGGGTTTTAAGTAAGAAGAAAGACATTCTTGCAATAATAATTTTCAGACACAAAAGAGACAAGTGTTGGAAGTTACAGCTCACCTCATGAAGCTCACCACAAACAGGGATGAGTTTAGTTATAGAAATAACTACATTGTGAACTATCCTAATAATGAGAATCTATGAGGGAAATAGAAAGCCTGTTTAGAGTACAGGCAGAGGTTGGGTGGGGAGGAGAGAGATTTGGGACATTGGTGATGGGAATGTTGCACTGGTGATGGGTAGTGTTCTTTACATGACTAAAACCCAAACAGAATCATATATGTAATCAAGGTGTTTAAATAAAATATATAAAAAATGGCAAAAAAAAAAAAAGAAAGATGATAAAGTGGTATGCATGAAACTCCATCAGTATCAGTACAGCAAACCACAGTGCCAAAAGTTATATAGCCACACTCCTGGCTCTGTGCTCAGAAATTGCTCCTGGCTTGGGGGATCATATGGGACGCCGGGGGACCAAACTATGGTTTATATCTGTCCTAGGTCAGACACGTACAAAGCAAACGCCCTACTGCTGCGCCACCGCTCCAACCCCAAAAGTTTTTTTGTTTGTTTTGTTTGTTTGTTTTGGTTTTTCAGCCACACCTGGTGATGCTCAGGGTTACTCCTGGGCTATGCACTCAGAAATCGCTCCTGGCTTGGGAGCCATATAGGATGCTGGGAGATCGAACCATGGTCTGTCCTAGGCTAGCACACACAAGGCAGATGCCTTACCTCTAGCACCACCGCTCTGGCCCCATAGGTGTTTGTCTACACACAGTCAACCTGGGTTCCATTCCCTGAATTTCATATAGTCCTCAAGCACCGACAGGAATGACACCTGAGCACAGAGCCAGGAGTAACCCTGAGTACTGCCAGGTGTGGCTCAAACAGAAACAAAAACAACAAAATGCCTCTCAGAGGCAGGCTGGTGGGTCAAAGGGAAACAAAGGTGATGGCACGTTGCAAAGGGAAAAAGGGTAATGATACAAAGGTGATGGAGGGAAGGGTCACTGGTAAAGGGATTAGTGTTAAAACATATTCGAGAAGGGCTGGAGAGATAGCACAGGGGTAGAACATTTGCCTTGCATACAGCCAATCCAAGACAAATGGAGATTAGAATCCCGGCATCCCCTATGGTCCCCATGTCTACCAGGAGCGATTTCTGAGTGCAGAGCCAGGAGTAACCCCTGAACGCTGCCAAGTGTGACCCAAAAACAAACAAACAAAAAACCAACAGCATATGCCTGAAACCCAATTGTGAATAACTTTGTAATTTGTGGTGACAAAATTAAAAAAAAAAAAAAAACAATGGGAGTGTCTTGCTTTGGAGTTGGGATGGGTGGGAGAAGGAACCTGCAGTGCTCAGAAACTATCCCAGCATAGTGTTCAGAATGTACTATGGTTCACCTACCAATAGTGATTATATTATCTTAATAATGCATCCCTATTTTATATATAGAATAAGCATTTTATATATTTTAATGTAGAGACCAGAGCTATAGCACAGCAGTAGGGATTTGCCTTGCACACGGCCAACCTAGGATGGACCCCAGTTCAATTCCCAGCATCCCATATGGTCCCCCAGACCTGCCAGGGTCAATTTCTGAGCGCAGATCTAGGAGTAAACTCCGAGCGCCACCAGTTGTGACCCAAAACATAAACAAAAAAATATAAATGAATGTTAATATGATTATATATCCTGCACCCTGTGCCATATGTTTGGTAGGCCCAATTCTACTGTCATAATCTGGGGGCATTGACCTGCTTCAATTCATGTAAACACCCCAGGTACAAAATTCCCTTATTCTATCCTTTGTAGTTCTTTTTCCCCAACCTCTTGCTGAACAAAGACAAGACAGTGAGAGCAAACTGTATAAGAGGCACAATCTCTGCAGATAATATAAAATTGACATAAAGTTAATGAGGTTTTTTTTTCCTTCCCTTTCTTTTTCCTCCACTGTTGCTGCTGCCATGACCAGGGGTCATACACATGCCTGGCTATTTGGCTCACACATCTGACAGTGGTACTCACCAGGGATTGCACATCTGGTTGATCAAACATTCAACTTCAGTGCTTACCAGGAGGTTTAATTATGTTGCTTACACACTTGCTCCCTAGGTGGGTCACATTTCTGATCATATTACTGACCAGGGAGCACACACTTCAGTTACAGAACTCACAAGGACTGTTGCAACAAGGAAGAGCCCTAAGAACAGAGACACTAGGATAGTGCTCAGCAGTTGTGGGTAGCACCACAAGGATCAAACTCTCTCCTTTCCATTTTTGTTAGTTTTGGGGCCACATCCAGCACTGATCAGGGCTTATTTCTGGTTCTGCACTCAGGGATCACTCCTGGAGGGTCTCAGAGGATGATATGGGATTCTAGGGATTAAACCCAGGTCAGTCATATACAAAGCAAGCATCTCATTTGTTGTACTTCTTTGTTGTACTTCAGCCCCACTTTTTAATTTTTGAGCCATATCCAGTAGTGTTCAGGGGCTACTCCCAGATCAGTGCTCAGTGGGGGACTATGCAATGCCAAGGATCAAATGCCGGCCTTTCCTATGTAAAACATGTACTTAACCTATTTAGTTATTTCTATGGTCTTTCAAAGTCTCAAGCTTATAAGGTAGGGACTTTTTTCTTGGAGATATCCCCTGGATCCCCAATCAGTATTTTTTAACTTTACTGTGCACTAGCACTAGGCCCCTAAACTTTTGCCTAATTTACAAATAGTTGCTAAGCTTCAAAAATATATTTACAGACTTCAAATTAACACATTTTTATTCTTTAATGAGCATTTCATTTCACCTGAAAGTTAATTTGAGGAGACCCAAATTATCTCCAGAACACATGAATTAAATTACATGTAATTGTTTTGTTACAAGTAAATTTGTAACAGCTCAGAATTATTGTTCAAGCTATTTACAGGCATAAGCTGCTATTGTTTAATTCATTTCTAAGGTATAATTCCTTACTTCAACCCTGAGGTACATAATAATCTTGCTTTCAAACTATATTAAAGGTAAACAATGTGAGCATGGTTATTGGAAAGCAAAGAAACAAAAGGTGAGGGACAAGGAGAAGGCTTTAAGGGTAAGAACACATACCTTGTACACATAAGCTCCAAGTTCAACCCCGCACTACATGGGTCCCACAGTGCACTGATGTGTGTAGCCTGTTGGCCCCAGCACTACTGTGTCCAAACAGCATTATGTCATAAGATCTCTGAACTGTCCAGTCTACACAGCTGGGTTGAGTATGACTGGGAGCAGCCCAGACTAGAAGCAATCCCCCATCCAATAAAAAAGGAACAAAGTCAGTTACTTCAGTTTTATCACCCTGAGCAACCACTTGTTTTTCCTTGTGTTTAAGATGTTTAACAGTGGGGCCAGAGAGATAGCATGGAGGTAAGACGTTTGCCTTACATGCAGAAGGCCAGTGGTTCAAATCCCGGCATCCCATATGGTTCCCCAAGACTGCCAGGAGCAATTTCTCAATGTAGAGCCAGGAGTAACCCCTGAGCACTGCCGTGTGTGACCCCCCCCCCTCAAAAAAAATAAATAAACAAAAAATGTTTAACAGTATAAATAGCAAGGTATAATATTTCTTGTTGGCAAATATAGTTTTTTTACTGAGGAAATATTTAACTTTATTAGAACAGTTTGAAATTTATTATTTTTTTAGTATTAATTGTTGAAAACTGGAGAATGAATCCAAGGCTTGAGTGATAGTACATCAGGAAGGGCACTTGCCTTAAATGCAGCTGACCTGGGGTCTAGCTCCAGTATCTCATATGGTACCCTGAGCTCAGTCAGGAGTGATCTCTGAGAACAGAACCAAGAGTAAGCCCTGATTACAGCTAAGTGTAATCAAAAGTAAATAAATAAATAAATAAATAAATAAATAAATAAATGATAAAGTATCACTTAGAGTTATTCAACAACTATTCACTTAAAATATTATATCAGGGGCCAGAGTGGTGGTGGTGCAAGTCCTAAGGCATCTTCCTTGCGAACACCAACCTAGGACTGACTGCAGTTCAATGCCCTGGCACCCCATGTGGTCCCCCAAGCCAGGAGCGATTTCTGAGCACATAGCCAGGAGTGGCCCCTAAGTGTCACTGAGAGTGGCCCAAAAGCCAAAAAAAAAATTATATCAGATGGTAGCCTTCTCTCCAGTTCTCAAGTTCTCTTTATTTTACAACACTATACTTGAATTATTTGCTTTTAATATAGCTTAAAACTGGGGGTATATGATATCTTGGCATTGTAATAATAAATTGAACAATAATAAATTAGACTGAAAATAAAGGATAAACACTCTAATAAGTATGTGTAAAAAGTTTGGAACATGAAAGCTAGTACAGAGGATAAGTGTTTGCCTTGTATGTGACCGACCTGGGTACTATCCTCAGCACCCCATATGGTCTCCCAAGTTTTCTAGAAGTAATCCTGAGTTCAAAGCCAGGAGTAAGTCCCAAGAATTTCTAAGTGTGCCCCGCCCCCCAAAAAAATCTTCATTAGAGCCAGGCTCAGCAGGCTAGAGTACATGTTTTGCAAGTAAATGCCCTGAGTTGGATATTCAATACTATATGGCCCCCCAATGCTGGGAGTAACTCTGGAACATCAAGATGGGAATAATCTCCAAACAACACTTGGGTGTGATTAAAATAAATAAATAAATAAATAATTTGAAATGTTTTAAGATCAGGCTAGATAGATAGTGCACAGATTAATGTACTTGCCTTGAACACTGCTGACATTGATTCTTTCCTCAGCCCCCAAATACCATCACAAATGATCCCTAAGTGCAGTCAGGAGTAAGCCCTGAGCATCACCAGGTACGACCCAAAATCAAAATAAACAAAAAAACCTCTTAGTTCAAGAGTCATGTTCTTGAGGTCGGAGAGATAGCATGGAGATAGGGTGTTTGCCTTGCATGCAGAAGGATGGTGATTCAAATCCCGGCATCCCATATGGTCCCTTGTGCCTGCCAGGAGTGATTTCTGAGTGTAGAACCAGGAGTAACCCCTGAGCACTGCCGGGTGTGACTCAAAAAAGCAAAAAAAAAAAAAAAAAGAGTTATGTTCTTTCTCCAAATAAAGTATACTGATGATCAACAGGCTCATGAAAAGGTGTTCCATATCATCTATTGTTAGAGGAATTCAAGTCACCGTGAAGTCCCTCCTACATCACACTGTTGAGAAGGGCCTATATCAAAAACTATATATGATTGTGAGGTTTAAAGGAACAGTAAGGCAGTGCTGGTGGAAATGCACATTGGTTCATCCTCTATTAAAACAGGATGGAGGTTTCTTAGAAAAATAAAAATGGAAAGTCATGAGATTTAGCAGTTCAGCTCCTGCACATATAATCCAAGGAAATGAAAACACTAACTTGAAAGGATATTTGCAATTTAGAGAGCTAGTACAGCCAGAATGGTGCTTACCTTGCATGTGATCAACCAACGTTAGAACCTTGGCACTATATATGGTTTTCTTCAAGTTCCACCAGTAGTGATCCCTAACTGCAAAGCCAGGAGTAACCCCTAATCACATCTGGGTGTGGTCCAAAAACAAGCAACAAAAGGTGGAATTCCTATGTGTAGATGATGGTTAAAGAAACTCTAGGATATACAGCAATAAAAAAATTAGTTAAGGGATAGCATAGAAGGTAAGGTGATTGCCTTGTGTGTAGTCAAGCCCAATTCAAATCTCCAGCACAACATATGGTCCACGAGGTATGTACTGTGCCCCCTCAGAAAACCCAAACCAAATTAAAGATGAATTAATCCATTTTATTTCCTCCCCTTTGTCATTTTTGATGTTGCTGCAATGAATGAAGTTGGCTCATATCTCTGGCTGTGGTACTTGAACACTCTCAGCTGTAATACTCACCAAGGATCACATATCTGGTTGCTCCCACACTTGGCACTGATGCCTCCCTTGAGCTATGATGTTTGCACACAAATCTATGGTGACGAGGCCTATTGGGGCTCACTGCAGTGACCACACACACACATGCCTGATGTCACAGTTCCTCATTATAGAGATCAGAGATCTTTTTTAATTAATTTTTAATTACTTTACCATAAGATACAGTTACAAAGTTGTTCATGATTGAGTTTCAGTATTGCAATGTTCTAAAATCCATTCCTTCAGCTGTGCACATTTTCCATCACCTATTTACCCCATTTCCTTCTCTCCCCATTCCATTTTTTATTCCACAAATAAGTACAATCATTCTATGTTAATGAATCTCCTTAGCTGCAGTTGCTCTCTAAAAATTGTACCCTTTTTAGTGGTCCTTACATAATAAACACACACAGATCTAGCACAGCCAGAAATTGTTTGCAGTATTAGACACTGAGACAGCAGAGTTGGCAGGATCACACCAGTAAATGTGAACATCAAGAATCTGAACTGAATGACCATATATTTGCAAGGCAAGTGCTATAAGTCAGCCCCTGTACTATTCCTCTAGGCCCAAAAATAGATAGATCTTAAAGTGATTATATGAAATGAAGCATGGCTGTGAAAGACAATTACTGAGTGGTTTCACTTATATGCAGAATATGAATAAGTAAAACAAA
>PVKC010039350.1:0-12573 GCA_004027635.1 Crocidura indochinensis | reverse complement strand
TTTTTTTTTAAACTTGTGTGAAAGTCACACTCATCTTTTTTGTATTTTCTGTGTCAGCTTTGGTGCTAAGGCTACAGAGTTATATGGTATCGTCTGACACACTCTGTGAATGTGCAAAACAAACAAAGTCACTCTCTGCTTCTTGACAGAAAATACTCTGGACTAGACAAAGAAATTAGAGTTAGGTGAATGACAGGGATTCTTCAAATATTTTCCCTATATCATAAACAAATTTTATAAACAAGGGATGCTCATACTCATAAATTTATTATTCTAAAAAAAGGCTTGCCTATCTTAATTTCTTTTAGATACAGAATTTGCTTAATAGAATTCTACTGGAATCAGATTTGTGATTCTAAGCAAACAATGACAGCACTTTTTGTTTTATTGTGGGTTACTTTTAATTTTTTTTTGCATTTCTCTGCAAGATGGGATTAAAATGAAGAATTTCTAAGTTTTGTATGTGAGTTCCTCTGGGAATGATTAACCATGATTTCATGCAGTGTAAATGCATTGCTAAGAACAAAAGATCATTTTTATTTTATGTTTTAAAAAATACACTCTGAAAGTGTCAGGACAAAGATAACTGTCTTAGATAAATAAGCAGCTACAGTTTTCTCCTTAACTTTTTTTTAACTCTTCTTACATAGTACATATAACAATATCTCCCCATTCTTTCTTATATTCTCTGAGAGAAATGTATTCCTTTATAGCAATTAGCCTTCTGAAATCTTATTTGGAGTTAATATGTCCACAGGAAAATGCTCCAATACAAAAAAGGACCTAAGATTTTACTTTTATTAATGACCTTTATTTCCTCTATTTTAATAGGATTTTTATACCCTTTTATTAAAAATCATTCTTTGGTAGGCTGCCATCATCCAGATTAGCCTTTATCAAGCATAGTTGATACTGAATTCATGGAAAAAAAACATTGTTTATGCATTTTCTTTGCCTTATAAGTACATAGATTTTGAAATATTTTTAATGGACTAAAAAGTACTTGGTAAGGAATCTATAGCTAATTCCATGACAGCATACTTCAAGGGTGAAGAAATTCTGTACCTCTAAGGCCAAGGGAATTCCCTTTCTAATGTCCCCAATATTTACTGTGCCTATGCAGGAAAATAAAAAGCACAAAATATTCTTTTCTATTTGTTTAGCTATTTATTTATTTAGTTATTATTTTTTGATTTGTTTGTTTTGGTGCAGATATAGAAGTAGATGTCTCCAATTTTATTTTATTTTATTATATATTTTTTCTTTCTTTTTGTGCTCTGGCATGTTTTTGTTTCAGGTCGAGGCTATTATGTGGTGCTTGTCTTTATGGCTGTACTGCTCACTGAATATTTTATTTGATATTTCTTGTTGTATTGTTGTGTTTTAATTCCTTTTATCCTTTCCTCTCTCAAACTGAGGTTGAGAGTCTCTAGAAGGACTCCACCCATTTTCAGCTTATTTGATTTTTATCCCATTTTATTGCTTTTCTTTTCTTCAAACAAAGTTACATAACTTGAACTATCTAGTTCCACCTCTCAAATAAAGGGATAAATAAGGAAGAGTACCAGGACCAAGCAGATGTAAGATCACTAAGTAGCAAGCTAGACACAGTGGGACCACTTATTCTAGCAGTCCGGGGGATGGGGGTGTATGAGGGGGGGGATATGGGATGCAAGTTGGGAACGAGGGTGGAGGGTGGACAAATTTGGTGTTGGGAATTCCCCCGATTCAATATTAATATGTACCTAAAATATTACTGTGAAAAATATGTAAGCCATTACAGTCAAAATAAAAATTTATAATAGAAAAGTACTTGAGTTGGGGCCGGGCAGTGGCGCTGGAGGTAAGGTGCCTGACTTGCCTGCGTTAGCCTAGGATGGACCACGGTTCGATCCCCTGGTTTCCCATATGGTCCCCCAAGCCAGGAGCCACTTCTGAGCGCATAGCCAGGAGTAACCCCTGAGCGTCACTGGGTGTGGCCCAAACCACCCCCCCAAAAAAAAGAAAAGTACTTGATATATGACTGTACAACGATATCCTAAACTGAATGTACAAAACAAAGAAGGATGTTGAAATATAGTGCTATATTTGCTGTAATATAATGGTTCTGAACTTGACTGAATAATGGAATCAATTAAGAGCTCTAAATTAAAAGCAATATTAAAAACTGGATTCAATTTTCCAGAAATTGAGATTTAATTAGAGTATATTCACAATATTTATTTTTAAGTTCTCATAGATTTTGACACAATGTCCCAAAACTTAGAACTATAGATATGAATCTGTATTTAATTGCTACAAATGGGTATGGTGATCTTAGGAATGTTTAGTGACCTTAATAAAATGTCAGTCTAAGAATTTGTTGCTTGAGAAAATTTATTGAACTGAGTAAAAAAAAACAAGTAGAAATTATAAAATATAGATATATATGAATTCTATAAATGAAAAAAACACCCATTGTTTATCTAAATCTATGAAGGAAACAATAAAAATAAAGCAACAGTATATTGTTTACATTTTATAACATTTAAACTCTCAACTAGTTGCATGATTAGAACTTCTGTCTACATAATGGTGACCCTTATGCCTTTACTATTTAGAGAATGAGAAAATGCTAATTGCAGAAGCATAAATTAAAAATAAGGTGAGAGTAACATAATGCCATGCAATGCAGTTTAAAATTTCTGTTAACATCAAAATCTGTAGAAGCCATTGTGCTAAAACATAAGTTACTGAGTCTTACCACCAAAGTCAGGCAGGGAATTGAAATTTTGTTTCTTACAAATTTTATTTTTTTAGGAGGATGCAGTTACTAATATCACAATAAAGCCCATATTTTTTGAGAAGGCAAGTTTCTTCCAGCCATAAAGTTCTAACAAGAAATTTGGAAAGAATTTTGAAAGTAACGAGATAGTATATACTTTGCACCAGCTGTAAGTGACAATGTGGTGACAAGTGTTGGTTAACTTTGAGAATGTGTACAGTGATGAAGTGCTAATTGGAGTCTTTTTTCATCTCATATTTTAATGTGCCAATATCTTGGCATCTAAAGTCAGGAAGTATAATAACATGCTATATCATTTAGTTCTTTGCACGAGATTTTCCCGTTTTATACTAGTAGCACCGATTCTAAGCACTACTTCTGTTGAGGAAGAAAAGTAGAAATAAAAAATAAGTTTTATTTTCCCTAAATGGAATTCTCTCTCTTCTTCTACTAACATCTTGGTTTGCAACAGTGATTACCATCTGGCACTTGGTAATCTAGCCCTGACAGCTGGTTTTCTTTAGTCTAGTTATACTGGACAATGTCTTCATTCTAGTAAGGTTATGTTTGCCAGATTTGACACCTGATGGGAAGATAGAAACATACTCATAGTATTAAGACTCTGTTCACACTTTCAAAAAAGTATTATCTATCGCTGGCACTCTTTTTATACACAATTTCTTATTCCAAGGGAGGTGGGAAAGCTCAGCAGTTTTATGGAAAGCAGTTGCTAGAGTTTCAGAATCACTACATCAATGGAAACTTAGAAAATTCAAATAGGCTTGACAGATAATGGTAAGACCTATAAATTTTGCAAAAGCTCACAGTTTTTTTAATGCTGAGATAAATGGCAATGTTTAAAATACTCTAAGTTGAATGGACATTTGTATGGATTTGACTTTGAGGCTTTTTCTTTTGGTGGAAATATAAGACACATGTTGCCATAAGATAAAGTATTCATTAAAGCATAATGATTTTTCACATACAATAATAATCAATTGCTTCATTTAAGATCTGAGAAGAGAAAGAAAATTGTTTTAGTCTTTAAATAAGAGAGAGCATGATGGATGAAAGCAACCTTTTCAAAAACGCAGACATGTTACTGAAATATAGCATAACAGGTAAATGAGACTGGAAGACTACAAGTAGATTTTCTCTTGAAGCCATTCCTTCTGGAAATTCACTGCTAGCGAGTGGAAACAAGGTGTTATTTGACTTGGTCTGGCAGTTAACCAGCATTTTCAGGAGCAAAAATTATAAGTTGTATGTTTTTTTCTTTTTATCTCCTACCCTTTCATAATTCAAATTCAATCAAGGAAACCCTTTCCTGCTCTCTCCAGATGTCTAATGAAATGAGTCAACATTTTACCCATTACAGCTACCTGATTGTTAAGTGTCTGGTTCACAATCTGACAAAAATAAACAAATGTGCCAAATTAGGAAAGACGCTCAGAGCAAAATTAGAAGGTCATTTACATGACTGTGATGTACCTAGAAAACAGGTGAGAACAGTCTTTCAGTCATGCTTGCAGTAATTCCGAGGAAAGAATTCCAGCTGGGAACAAGATGATTAATTAGAGGTGTACATTTCACATCAAACATATACTCTTGGCTCAGAACAATTTGTCCAGGTGCTTTTTGAGTGATATGGAGAATTGCATGTCTGTTTCCCAAGACAGAATTCCAGAATCTCAAGCAGAGCCTTTTCTTAGAATTCATGCTATGTTCAAATAAAATAGATGAGTAGAAGTCATCTGTGGTAAAGGTAAATTGACAATGCAGTCAGAGTAAAATGAAATCTTGTTCCTTTTTCGTGACACCTGCTTCCATGTATTGGCAATGAATGACACTTGGGCCTCTTAATCACAGATTTAAAATGGAAATTTTACTTGTGAAGTATATTATGTTATCAAGTAAAAGAACTGGATTGTAGAGGGCCTTCACAATTTAGTATGCCTAAGACTCCTGTGAAGTATTAAAAGGGTAGATGGCTATGCCAAAATCTCAAAGAGATACTGATTGAGAGCCCGGAACTTGGGGATCAGGTAAGCTTAGTGATTTTGATTCAGTTTTGCAATATAATTGAAGAAAAGTTAAGAACCACTGCTTCAATACTTCTCTTAGGGGGAAAAAACTAATAAGCTTATTAGTATAGAATCATTCGGTTTGTCCATTCAGCAATATTTATTGAATAATTAAAGCCCGATATTTAGCTATGGATATAACACAGTGAGAAAAACAACCAATCAATAAAGTCAGCGAGAAGACAGCTGGTGGTCTTTTGGAAAGAGATAAGCATTCATCCCAAATTCATATAAGTGTTTATAAAATTATACCTTTGTTAATAGAAGTGACACATGGTATTATGAGAGTGGAAGAATCAATATGATAGGATGCAACTCATTAACTCTTCAAGGGCAAACAAAGATGAGTCTTAAGTTTAAATTTAGAAAGGCTTTACTTCCTGTCTTGCACGTAAGAGATCTTATTTGTTTATGGCCTGTTGATATACTGGAAATAGCATTTATGTTCTAAGCATCCATGCTGAGATAATGACCAAGGCCCTAAGCCCCCTAGGCAAAAATCAGAAAATATTTTCTTTGAAGCAAGTCATACAATCAAATGAAAGCACTTAGTACTCTATGATACCTTCAGCAAAAAATACACGTCTTAATCTGTAAATATAATCTCCATATAAAAATATGTTTCGAAAGAATGGGATTGTGAAAACTTTGACATATTCCTAAATTCTTTCTTCTTGAATGTTCAATGCATTTGCATATGCATAGAAGAAATCATGAGTTGTAGATGTTCATTAGTAGATATTCATATATTTCCTTTTTATTATTCAATTAAATTATTTAATATTTAAATGTGGTTACAAAATTGTTCATAATTGATTTTTTTTGGTTTTTGGGTCACACCCGGCAGTGCTCAGGGGTTACTCCTGGCTCCATGCTCAGAAATTGCTCCTGGCAGGCACGGGGGACCATATGGGGCACCGGGATTCGAACCGATGACCTTTTGCATGAAAGCCAAACGCCTTACCTCCATGCTATCTCCCGGGCCCCCATAATTGATTTTAAGTCTTACAGTGTACACTACCTTTCAACAGTACACATTTCCTAGCACCAATATCTTCAGCCTGCCTTTGGGACAAATATTTTCTCTCTCTCTTTCCTCACACTCTCTCTGTTCTCTTCTCTCTCTCTTTCGCGCTTGCTCGCTCTCTTCCATTTTCCCCCTTTAGACACTGTAGATCACATTATTGTTAATGAAGGGGTACCATGCATATTACTTTATCTCTTTTCAATACCTAGTTCTGGTTCAGAATGATCAGCTCCAACTATTATTGTCATAGAGAAATTGTCATTACCCTAATTTCTCTACTCCACTATTTGTGACAAGTTACCTAAAATGCACTGTTCTAGCCCTTATTTCTATTGTCTCTGAATATTAGTGCCATACTATTTTTTACATTTCTTATAAACCACAAGTGAGTATATATATATATATATATATATATATATACATATATCCCTCTGCAGCTGACTCATTTCATTCAGCATAATAATCTCCATATCCATCCATATATAAGCAAATATCATGATTTTATTTTTTATAATGCTGCATAGTATTCCATTGTGTAGATGTACCAAATTTTCTTTAGCTAGTCATCTGTTCTTGGGCACTTGAGTTGTTTACAGATTCTAGAAATTGTAAATAGTGCTCCAGTGAACATAGAAATGCAAAGGTCTTTTCTGCATAGTGTTTTTGGGTTCCTAAATTATATCCATAGGAGGGGATCCTTTGGAAGCTCAATTTCTATTTTTTTGGTGAAAAATCCTTATTTTTCCAAAAGAGGTGAACCAGTCTACATTCACACCAACAATGAAAGAGTATTTCTTCCTGCCTGCATCTACACTGGCATGGGTTGTTTTTGTTCTTTGTGATGTGTGCCAGTCTCTGTGGTGTAAGATGATACTTTATTGTCATTTTGATTTGCACATCTCTGATGATTAGTGATACTGATATGGAGCATTTTTTTCATGTGCCTTTTGACTATTTGTATTTTTTCTTTGAAGAAAGAAATGTCTTTTTGGATAAGGTTAGATTATTTTTTTTTGCTAAATTCTAATGGTACCTTGTACATATTACATATTAACCCCTAATTATATGAGTATTGGATGAATAGTTTCTCCCATTTCTTGTGAAGTATCCTAGTCACTTTGAGGTACAGAAATTTCTGTTTAATATCGTCCCAATTGAAAAATGTATAGTTTAATTTGTCTATCTTTACTTTCACTTGGTTGGACAGTGATGTTTCATTCTTGAAGATTCCTTTAGCTTTACTGTCATTAAATTTTCTACTTACATTTTTCTCTATTCACCTTATTGTTTTAGATCTGATATCAAGGTCTTTAATATGTTTAGATTTGACCTATGTGTGTGGTATTAAATAGAAGCCAGAGTTCACTTTTCTGCATTTACTTGACCAGTTTTCCCAACACCACATTTTTAAAATAATAATATCTTTTTTTTGTTTTGTTTTGTTTTTGTTTTGGGATCACACACGGCTCCGCTCAGGGGTTACTCCTGGCTCAATGTTCAGAAGTTGCTCCTGGCAGGCTCAGGAGACCATATGGGATGCCGGGGTTCGAGACACCATCCTTCAATGTCTAAGGCAAATGCCATACCGCTGGGTTATCTCTCTGGCCCCTTAAATAATATCTTTATTGAAGCATCATGATTACTAACAAATTTGTAGTTGGGTTTCAGTCATAACAAGAACAATCTCTTTCACCAGTGCAACATTCTCATCACCAATGTACCCATCTCCCTCCTTCCCCATCCCCTGCCTGTATGCGTGATAGGTGGTCTACTTCTCTCATTTATTAACATTGTCATGATAGTTGTTTGTATAGTTATTTCTCTAACTGTACTCGCCACTCTTTGTGATGAGCTTCATATGTGAGCTGGTCCTTCTAGTTCTCATCTCTATTGGGTATTATTACAAAAGTGTCTTTTATTTTCTTAAAACATATAGATCAATGAGACTAATCTGTGTCTATCTCTCACCCTCTCACTTATTTCACCTAGCATAATAGTTTCCATGTCCATTCATTTATAGAATAATTTCATGTCTTCATTTCTCCTGATGGCTGGATAATATCCCATTGTGTATATATACCACAGTTTCTTTAGCCATTCATATGTTGAAGGGCATCTTGGTTGTTTGCAGATTCTGGCTATTGTAAATAGCTCTGCAATGAATGTAGTGTGAGGAAGCCATTTTGTATTGTATTTTGTGTTCCTAGGGCATGTCCCTAGGGGTGGTATAGCTGGATCATATGGGAGCTCAATGTCCAGTTTTTTTTTAGGAATCCCCATATTGTTTTTTATAAAGGCAGGACTAGACAGCATTACCACCAAAAGTGAATGAAAGTTCCTTTCTCTCCACATCCCTGCCAGTACTGATTGTTCTTGTTCTTTGTGATATGTGCAAGTCTCTGTGGCATGAGATGGTACGTCATTGTTGCTTTGATTAGCATCTCTCTGATAATTAGTGATGTGTAGCATTTTTTCATGTGTCTTTTGGCCATTTGTAGTTCTTTGAGAAAATATCTGTTCATTTCTTCTCTCCATTTTTAATGGGGTTAGATGATTTTTTTCTTATTATGTTTTGTCAGTATCTTTTATATCTTAGATATTAGCCCCTTATCTGATGGGTATTGGGTGAATATATTCTCCCATTCTGTGAGTGACTTTTGTATCCTTATCACTATTTCCTTTGAGGTGCAGAAGCTTCTCAGCTTAATATAGTCCCATCTGTTTGTCACTGCTTCCACTTGCTTGGAGAGTGCTGTTTCCTCTTTGAAGATGCCTTTAGTCTCAATGCCATAAAGTGTTTTACCTATGGTTTATGGTTTTGGCTCTGATATCAAGGTCTATAATACATTTGCATTTGACCTTTGTGCATGGTGTTAGATGGCAATACTCCCCAAAGCATTGTACAGATTTAATTCAATTCCTCTAAGAATATTGATGAAGATCTTCAAAGAAGTGGAACAAACACTCCTAAAATTCACTTGGAACAATAAACACCTATAAACAGTTAGAGCAACCCATAGGAAAGGAATATGGGAGGCATAATTTCCCCCAACTTTAAATTGTATTACAAAGCCATAGTCATTAAAACAGCATGATATTGAAATAAAGACAGACCCTCAGATCAATGGAATAGACTTAAGTATTCAGAGAATGTTTCCCAGACATACAATCAATTAATTTTATTAAAGGAGCAAGAAAAGCAAAATGGAGCAAGGGAAGCCTCTTCAAGTGGTGCTGAGACAACTAGTCAGCATTTGCAAAAAAGCAAACTCAAGTATATAAATAGCTGTTTTAAGTATTTTTCTTCCCCTCACTGGTGCATATGTTTAGAAATGTTATTTTTTTATGATATACATGTCCTTTGATAATTAAAAGTTTAACCATATGAGACTAAAATCTATGTCATCTGACACGTAAAAGCTTTTAAATCTAAAGTTTGTGTTGTCTTATATTGGTATGATCACCCAAACCCTATTAAGGAGTTGTTTGCTTGGAAGATGGTTCATCAACCTTTGGCTTTGAGTCTATGTTGTTATGAGTATTCAGATGTAGCTTTTTAAAAAATTATTTCTCTTTATTTAAGCACCATGATTACAGAAATGATTGTAGTTGGGTTTCAGTCATAAGAAGAACACCCCCTTCCCATGCATTTAAATGAAATATAAGTAAGTAAATTTGACAGTTAAATACTCCCCATGTTTGAATTATTTGATAGCTACATGTGGTGATTACATCTTGTTTTGGATAACATTTTCATGGTCACAGACAGATTCTATTGGGTAACACAATCCTGAGGTACATTGAGAACTCACTGATTATCTCACTGAATGATAACTGACAGAAAAAGGCCCATTTGGAATATATTCATGTCGCATATATCACAATGTTGTATATATTACAGAAATTTTATGGTTTATTTTTATTAATATCTTTATTTAAATATCTTGGTTACAAATATGATTTTAGTTGGGTTTCAGTCATATAAAGAACATCTCTCTTTCACCGGTGCAACATGTTGGATTCTATATTCTGATTGTTTTGCCACTAAATACACAGTTGGTGTATTTAGTACATTGACACAGAGATTATTGTCATAAAATTTTGTGTCTTATTTTCATAAAAAGTTGGTGTGTTTGTTTGGTATGTCTTGCTTTGAATTAGACCCTAGTATCTGCTTTTATGTCAGGTGTTTAGTCTTTAAATTTCCTGAGCTATTATTTAACTGTGAAGCTATTTCCTTCCTTTAAACCTGCATATAAATATCTGCCTAGATAAAGCACTCTTGATGATACATTCATTTCATTGATTTTTTCCCCTACTATCCCACCACTGCCTTCAGGTCTGGAGGATTGGTTGTGATAAATTTGCTATAAATTTTAAGGATCCTTATTAGTATGCAATGTATTATTTTGATCTTGGTGCTCTCAGTATTCTTTATCTGTGGATTTTATTCTTTCTGACTAGGATGTACCTTGGGATGCTATTATTTGTCTCTCTTTTAACTGGTGCTTTTCAGCTATCCAGGATATTGGCACAGGTACTCTTCAGCTCTGAGAACTTCTGAGCAATTATGCCTTTGGCTGTTGCTTTTTCATAGGAATTAGCTTCCGGAATCTCTGGGTACCCAATGATTTTTATGCTATTTCTTTTTTATTTAGCTGACTTCTGTTGTCATCTGTTCACTTACTTGAAGATATTTTTCCATGTTTTGTGCATTTTAAGACTCTTTTCAAACTTTTTCTATTGTATGGAGGTGTTATGCAGCTCACCTTTCAGCTCAATGATTCTGTCTTCTCCAGCTGTTACTCTGTTGTTTAGGCCTTTCAGTGAGTTTTTCATTTTGCCTATCAAGGTTTTTTATTTGCTTGGTTTTTTTTGGGGGCTACACCTGGTGATGCTTAGGGGTTCTTCTGGCTATGCACTCAGAAATGACTACTGGCTTGGGGGACCATATGAGATGCCAGGGGACAAAACCATTGTCCATCTTAGGCTAGTGCATCTGAATTATCTTGCACCAGCTCATCCTCTGTTTTCATAATTTTCTAACTGAGGTATTAGAAAGGCAGATAAAAATGCTTTTTATAGAATATTATTAAAATTTAGAAAAAAATAAAAAGGAAAGAAATAAAATAAATGTTCTAGAAAACTGAAGTATTTTGTCCATTTTCTTTATTTTAAATGTTTACTCAGGATTAAAGGTATAGATATAGACCCAGAAAATTGATCAGGGTCCAAAACCTTCCATAATATTAGTTTAGACTCTAAATCTATTTATATGTGCATAGGTAGTCCTGACATCTCTGTTATTTGAGATCCTGGCAACAAGGAAACTAAAAAATATTTCAGCAGATTTAGTGGCCGAAGGCAAGTGGAAGTCCTTGAGTTTAATCCAGGGTGATTGCATACTTCCATGTCTGTGATTTCCAGACACCATACATTCATAGATATATATGCAAAGAAAACATAAATGGTGTCTTTATGCATAACACATTCATATACATATATAAGTGATATAAAATTATTTCTTTGCTAGAATTTTTTGACTTTTTCCTGTGCTCTCTAATGACTTATTATAAATTTGGTTAAATCAATTTTCTTTATTATATATAACAAGAGTCCAGGCTATATATTTATATATTTTTGTTTTCTTATTATTTTTATAATATTTTTTATTCAAACACCTTGATTACAAACATGATTGTGGTTGGGTTTCAGTCATATAAGATGACACCCCCATCACCAGTGTAACATTTCCATAACCAATGACCCAAATAACCCTGCTCCCATCCCCGGCCCTACCTGTACTCTAGACAGGCTTTCTACTTCTCTCATATATTCTCATTGTTAGGATAGTTCGCAATGTAGTTATTTCTCTAACTAAACTCATCAGTCTTTGTGGTGAAGTTCATGAGGTCAGCTGTAACGTCCAGCCCTCTCCTCTTTTGTCTCTGAAAATTGTTGAGACATGTCTTTCATTTTTCTTAAAACCCATAGATGAATGAGACCATTCTCTGTCTTTGTCTTTCTCTATGACTTATTTTACTCATCATTATAGATTCCATGTACATCCATGTATAGGAAAATTTCATGACTTCATCTCTCCTGACAGCTGCATAATATATCATTGTGTATATGCACCACAGTTTCTTTAGCTATTCATCTCTTGAAGGACATCTTGGTTGTTTCCAGAGTCTTGCTATGGTAAATAGTGCTGCAATAAATATAGGTGTAAGGAAGGGGTTTTTGTATTGTATTTTTGTGTTCTTAGGGTATATTCCTAGGAGTGGTATAGCTGGATCGTATGGGAGCTCAATTTCCAGTTTTTGGAGGAATCTCCATATCGCTCTCCAGGAAAGTTGAACTAGTTGGCATTTCCACCAGCAGTGTATAAGAGTTCTGTCTCACCGCATCCCCCCCCCCCAAACTGCTTGTTCTCATTCTTTGTGATGTGTGCCAAACTCTGTGGTGTGAAGTGGGTACCTCATAGTTGTTTTGATTTGCATCTCCCTGATGATTAGTGATGTGGAGCACTTTTTCATGTGCCTTTTGGCCATTTATATTTCTCCTTTGGAAAAGTGTCTCCATTTCTTCTCCCCATTTTTTGATGGGATTAGGTTTTTTTTTCTTGTAGAGTTCTGTCAGTGTCCTGTATATTTTGGATATTAGCCTCTTATCTGATGGGTATTTTGTGAATAGTT
>PVKC010039349.1:0-12569 GCA_004027635.1 Crocidura indochinensis | reverse complement strand
CCCGGGAGATAGCATGGAGGTAAGGCGTTTACCTTTCATGCAAAAGGTCATCAGTTTGAATCCCGGTGCCCCATATGGTCCCCCGTGCCTGCCAGGAGCAATTTCTGAGCATGGAGCCAGGAGTAACCCCTGAGCGCTGCCGGGTGTGACCCAAAAACCAAAAAAAAAAAAAAAAAAATTAAGCCTTCTAGGAGTCGAAATTTCCACTTGATTGAATCTGACAACCCAGCTCAGCATTGTCATGACATGGATTTTCCTATTAGTTCCTCCTATGAGTCCATGGTGACCATTAAGCATTGTTGTCATTTTTCTCACTGCTCACTGTGACAGGACAATTTGTTACCTTAGTGTGTAAACTTTTATGATGGATCTTTTACTGTGCTCCCTGTTTGGAGATCAGAACTGGACAAGTCCTCACATCAATTCATGGTTCATAAGGGCTGAATTATTGTCCTCTGAAGATCCAGTTAGGCTGGACATCGGAAAGAGTTTTGCCAGCAGTGACTATCACTCCAATACACCCAGGTACCAGCCAAGAGTAACCCCAGAGAAACCTGGGTGTGGCCCAAACACCCAAAATGAAATAGAGTATAACAAAATGGCTTGCAATCTGAGACAGTGAAGATTGCCTTGAGGCCCTTCCTGCAAGCCCTTTCAAATAGAGCTGAAATTGTCAGGGTATTTTTGTTTTTTTTTTTTGCTTTTCCTTTGGTACCATACTAGGATCTAACCCTGGCCTTCAGACACACATGTACTCAACCACCATATCTCCAGCCCTCAGAACTTGCTGTAAGGTCTGTGCTGATCTTGGGACATACATGACCTGATCTTGGGAACCCCAAGACCCAAGTGGCTGATTCTACCAGGCTCACTCAATGCAGTAATGAAAGACGACTATTTCAAGGAATTCTCTTAAATGTATTATTACAGAAACTCATGGCATTACAGAAAATTCACCCAAATTCTCAGGAAGAAAACACAGGCAGTGATCATGGCCTGTTCTCTTAAAGGCTACTGCAGACTCCAAAGCAAATGCCAGTTCCTGGGTGATTGGTTTGTGTCATGTTCAGTGAATATATCTAGTTCAGGTAAATTGCTGTCCAGAATGGTGTTAAAGTAATCTCAGCTTTGATAATGAAACAACTCCCCACCCTTAAGTGCTCTGATAAGATCAAAGTTATAAAACTTAGAGAACAAAGAGGAGTTGGTATTTCTAGGAAATATCAGGGCAGTCTTTCACATTTTTTCCCCACTTAGTTTCCACTATAGTTTGGCCAGAGCCTGATTTCCTCATCATCATATTTGGGCTATTTCTCATGATCACATTCATGAGTGAGGGGCAAGCAAAGGCTTTCTCAACAATTTTTGTTAATTGTATCTCATATCAAGCAATAAGAATTGGATATATATATATTATATATATATAAATTTTTTTTTGGTTCTTGATTGTTGCTCTTAGCTGCCATCTGACTAGTTTCCTTAGCTAGGTGGTTAATTTGGATCTCATGGCCATTAGTGCATCATCATTACTACTATTACTACTAAGCAAATGTCCAGAATACAGAACATGGATCTCAAAGTTTCACTGGAATACTTTGGCAGTATCAACTTTAAGAAGGAGAATGTAATGGACAGCTTTAAATGTGGAAAGCCCAGACTGATTTCCCTGGTACCACATGGTTGCCTGAGTGCTACCAGGACAACCCATATCACAAAGGTGGAAGTAGCCCATGAACACTGTTAGGTGGGGCCCAAAATTAAAAAAAAAAAAAAAAAAAGAAAGAAATGTAAGTCAAGTCTTAGTAAACACCGAAAACTGCCACAAGTGCTACACAAGATTTCATCAGCTGGAAAGGAGCACATCTTTAGGGATCAGCTGATCTGGCTTCTTTGTTGTATTGATAAAGAAAATTGGGGCCAGAGAGATAGTGCAGGATTAAGACTGTTATCTTGCATGTAGCGAACCCTGTTCAATCCTCGGAACTATATATCCCCCAGAACGCTGTCAGGAGTGACCCTGACAATAGAATAAGAAGTCATCTAACCAGTACTGGATATGACCTGAACCTACCCCTTCAAAAATACTTCTATCTGGGACTGGAGTGATAGCACAGTGGTAGGACGTTTGTCTTACACGTGGCTGACCCAGGACGGACCTGTGTTCAATCCCTGGTGTCCCATATGGTTCCCCAAGCCAGGAGTGATTTCTGAGTGCATAACCAGGAGTAACTCCTGAGCGTCACCAGGTATGGCCCCCAAACAAAACAAAAAACAAAAACAAAACCAAAAAAACCAACCTCCCATAACCCCCCACCCCCCAATATTCTATCTGTCCATCTTAGAAAGTATTAGCCATTAAAAAGGTGCAGGCAGGTAAAGGGGCTGGGCTAGATCTCAAGTGGCAAAGTTTACACCTATCTTATGTGAGGCCCTAAATTATCTTCCTTGGGACCATGTGCCTCTGCTCCATCACTCCCTTATTTTTAGGTGAAAGAAGTGTCTGAAAGTGTCAAGAGCATGCCATGAGGATCTACAGAGGAGGGGCTCAAAGCTTCTATTGCACAGTAAAAGGCAAGAGAGGCATGTGGTATGTGTTTGTGTGTGTTCTCAGTGCAAGCCCTGACCTGGGACAGAAAGCACTGACTGACCACCCTTCAAGGGAACATGGCAGCACAGATCCTGGCTAGTACTCTAAGGTTTGCCAGTTAAACATGTTTGTTTATAAACACAAAATGACAACACTCTTAAGTCATACACTGAAGGTTCTTGATAAGATTACACCTGGATTGTGGGGCCCCCACCTCTTCCCAACTTGGAAACTATCATCTTTGACTCCTTGAATTGGGGGGACAGTGTGTCTGGTTTCAGGTATTGCCTTTTTTTTTTGAATGCCCATTTTTCCCCATTTGGTTTTTGGGCCACACTCGTTGGTGCCCAGGGGTTACTCCTGGTAGAAGCTCAGAAGCCGCTTCTGGTTTGGGGGACCAAATGGGACGCCAGGGATTGAACTGAGGTCTGTCCTAGTCAACTGTATGCAAGGCAAACCCCCTGCCTCTGTGCTATCGCTCCAGCCCCCAGAATGCCTCATTTCTGTGTCATAAAACATACCCAGTATGTGTATAATACAAGATTTTCTTGTCATTTCCCTTCCACGGTAGTTGAAGGGACTTGTGTTTCTGTTTGTGGTATACAAAATGCAGTAATAATACTATTTCCAGGAAGGCATACACTCGAACCAATCTGTTCATTTCTGATGAGCAGAATACAAGTTCACCCAGATTCTCCCCTCCACCATAATCACAGTACCTACCCCTCATCCCCATCTGTCTTGCTGTCGGCTAACAACCCTCTTCTCCACCTCAATTTTATCCTCTCCACACCCCACTTGGTTCTGTTTTCAAAGGTTGCCATTGGATACTGTCCATTTTTAGGTGTGTTTTGGTTTGTTTGATATATATACCAGATGGTATCATCTAGTATTTTTCTCTAGTTGCATCCAAGAGGCAGCAAAGGTAAACTCTTATCTTACGTATGCATGGGTTTGATGTGTAATACAGAATGCAAGTTCTTCATGCACTTGTGCTGTTGGGTACTTGGGTGGTTTCTCGATCTTGGCTATTGGGCCATGGAAGGGCTGGGGGATATGACTTAGCGGTTTAGCACTTGCCTTATCTATGGAGGACCTTGCTTTCCACTCCCAACACCGCAAAAATAAAGTAAAAGTGATGCAGCCCTCAGTAATGTAGGGCTGGAAAATATTCAAGGAACACTAGGGTGGGAGAAACGAGGGGCCACTTGCTCAGTCACTTCCTGTTCACCTTACTGTGCCATGAGTGAGGTGTGAGGGCCTTCAGGGCTGGCTCAAGTTGCCTGTTCACTGGAGAGCCTTCTCAGCTGGCAACTTTGCTCTTTCCTGTAAGAGCAAATGCAATCACGTGCCACACAGATGTTAAAACCTTCGAGGACCAACAGGAAGCCACCCTCTTGTGGTGTATCTAACTCGCAAAGTGTCTCCTTGGAAAAGAACCTGGTGACAGCCAACCTGGTGGGTTGCTTCTAAGTCCCTGCTGGGTCCCTCCCTGTCCTTCATTTCCCCACCTGGAAGAGGAACTATCTGGCCATCTGGTCAGGGGCCAGGTAGTCTCTGCACATTTCCTTCTTGGACACCATTCTATAGTCCGAGACTGGCAGGTTCTACTTGTTCTTGCTCTGCCAGAGTGAATCCTTTCTTTCCCCCTGTAACTAGGAAGGAGGACCAGAGACTGTTCTGTTAACAAAGCTCTCAGACTCGCAGGGTTAGGGGCTGCATGTGTAAGGTTCTGTCCATTCCTTACATCAGAGCTTAGTGCGTCTCTGCCAGATGAGACTGGTTTCTTGAATCCTGGGTTGAACATTCTAGTTAGTACAATTGACCCCCTAATCATTGCTCTTACTTTACACATCAATCTTTGGCTAAGAATCTTATTAAAAAGTATAAAATTAACATGACACTAACACAAAGCTGTTTGATTAGCAATGTAGGGTAGGAGGGAACTGGCCTAAATGAAGAGACACCCTCCAACACTTCTGCATGTTTCTAGGTCCAGAGCTTCTGAGCAGATGCCAAAAAGAAGAACTGCCGTTTAACTGTTTTTTAAAAATTAAGAGAAAATTTTTTTCATACTACAGTGTTACCTGCTCCAGCTCGGAGGCCTCTAGTATCGTATCAGTAATGAGGAAAGCACAGTGAGTGGAGGGACTAGTCTGAGCAATAGAAGTTATACCTGCTTCCTAGCTACCCTATGAAGCATCTGAGGTCTGCTAAAAAGAACCCCCTTTACTTCTGTTCTCTGGGTCCTTCACTCCCATGGGAGCCCTTGAACGTCCTTTCCATACAGACCTCCAGAGGAAGGAGGCAAAGAGGTTATTTGTGTTGGGTCAGTAGCATTAAGGCAGTCAACAGCAGGGTGGGGCGAACAAACAGGGCAAATGAAGACTTCAGAGTGAACATCTATAGACAGAATATTTCAAAAATGTTTTTATTGAATATTAAACAAGTACAAGTTAGACATTATAATGTAAGTTAGACATTTAGTTCAAAGCACAATTACAGGTTAAATATAATCATAAAGATGTCTTAAATAGAAGCCCACCACAGAGGCAGGTTAAGTTCCTGGATGTCCTTTTCTGGAAAGAAGGCAAGGGTGAGGGAAGAATGTCTTCTGTTCCATATGAGACAGTGAAGACCAAAAGGACTTACATGCTTAAAGTGATTTTCCAGGACAAAATAGATAGGGCTGTCTGAATTAGTAAAAGACCAGGATGCACACTTAAAAATAGAAATTTCAGGTGATGGTTTTATTGTAAATAGTTGCCAAATATTGAATGAAACACAGGCTAAAAAACTATCTGAAATTTAAATTTTAATGAGCATTGTATAGTTTTATTTGACACTTCTACAAACAACAACAACAAAACAAAGGGAGGGGACTTAACTCCCCTGCCACTGGCAGTCACAAAGACTCAAATAAAAACACCAATAATGAACCAAAGAGTCACTTCATTACTTACACAGAACAACATCACAGTGAGAAAATACGACTATTCCAAATGCTGTTGCCAGGAAACACTACATTTCCTCCAAGCTGGTTTTGTAAATGTTTTATGAGAAACCACATTGATAAAAGTACCTTTTAAGTTTGTAGGTTTCAAAGACATGTATATACTACTACCACAGAGACAAGGACAGGATGAACTTGAAAGGATGGAAGCAAAAGCAGGCATTCTATGTACGTGGAGAGGTCAAACTCTTATGTCATGGAGACAAAAGTGCTAAGACAAAGCCATCTGCTAGGTCTAGGCTATGATCCTGAAAGATAAGGGCCAAACACTTTCTAGTTTTCAGTTGTATTTTATAGACTCTGTCTTGAACCTTGTGAGGTGCCTAGAAATGTGCAAGGGCCACCCACTACTGGGGCTTGACTTTCTTTGTAAACACTGAGTTCACCAAATAGGGCTTTCAGGGTTGCTTGCAGATAGGTGGGGGAGAGAACAAAAGAACAGCCAATCTGAATTCTGGAGCAGGAGAGATCCATTTGGAAACATGGGTGGAGATGTGGAAATAAATACAAAGCAGCAGAGAAATCTTGAAAGAATGAAGAGTCAACTGCAATCACCTACTTCTATAGTGTGAATGCTCTAGCAAGAGGGAGGAGCACCCTGGCTGGTGGGTGGACAAGTGTGTATACCATGAGAATATTTGGTCTGATGAAATATTTAAAATCTTTAGCTTCCTGCCGCTTTACACTTATCACATGTTACATTTGATACTGAAAGGTTTGTGTCACACTCAGATTCTACAAGGTATCACCACTTTTGTGTATTGTTGCTCTATACTCTATACATTACATAAAACTTAAAAGATTTTGAAATCTTTCTAGTGTTCCTCCAAATTCGAAGACTTAGTAACTGAAGACTTTCAAAGAATTAGAAAGGACTGATGATATCATATCCTTTGCAATGCAAGAGCATTCCGTATGAAATATACCCTCATCAAATGAACTTCAGACGATGAAATACATGGAGATATATCTGACATTTTTAAATACTAAGAAATGGAATTAAAATTTTTATATATTAGATTATAAAAAGGTAAAAAGTTTCTGCCATTAATTAAGGCTCTTTTAGGAAGAACATTTAATTGTGTATTTCAGAATGCATAAGGTATGTGAAAAACCCTCACTTCTTCTTATTTATCAGTTTTATTTAATCATAGTGTTAAATGCTTATGCTTTTGGTATACAAAATTATGCACCACCACCAATGTGCCAAAACTATCCTGAAAGTGTTTATTTTAAAGATGCATTTTGCTTTTCATGTGCTGCATGTGACCAAGCCCTGTCACAATATTATGTTCACGATGATATTCTATTTTTCACCGATTTGATATCAAACAAGTTTAACTTAAGCCTTCAAGTAAATTTCTAACTTTTGAAATTCATCTGGTGTTAGCATTGAGTGTTCCTTGAATGACTAAATTCTAGAGCCATTATAAGATGATTGGTCTAACAGAAAGCACAGCCAGAAAGCTGTCTATTCACCACAGCTATCATACCAGTGGAAAGAGGGCACAACAGGAGCACAGTGTTCAGCAATGTCTGCAAAGTTTGGAAGATGCTGACTGGAATCTAGAGAGCAATGGTGAGCGATGTTCCACAGCCCTTTATACAAATGGGACAAGTTCTGCGAAGGAGAGAAAACTAGACAACTTACTGAATTCTATCACTATTCTTCTAGCATTCACAATTAAAATTTTTGCATAAAGGCTATAATAATAGAATATTAATCGATATGATTTGTCATATTCAAGCATTTTGCTGTATGTTTCAATACACTTTGCTACTTTGAAAGCAAAGGGAATAAGTACAGTTAACATCAAGCTCAACAAAGGATAAGGATGCGATTTCATGAAACCATCCTAATAAATATGGTTTTCTCTACTTACATTTAAAAAAAAAGACAACTTCAAACTCCAAGAAGAAAAAGGTACCTAAGAATCTGGTTGTACTGTATTATTATTCTTCTTAGAACTGAAACTCAGGGTTCCATCAGTCATCTCATCTGCCAACAAAGTGCAGAATCTTCTGAAAGGAACGAAAGGTCTACCACCCGGTCACGATGTGGAAATAGAGGCACTGACTCCTAGTCTTTTGTAAGATTCAAAATTAAGTAAAAGGGGAAAGGGATGGGGTAAAGGTAACTGTTGGAGCTAATTAAAATGACAGACCAGCAATCTGGGAAAAAGGACGGAAACCAAATACAAGAGCTAGTGCATGCCATCCCTGCTGGAGTCAGGCATCCGTCTAGCTGGTTAGTAAACTGGAAGCATCAGATCTAGAAGACCCTTGAGAACTGAGGCAAAGTGTCTGGAGTCTCCCTTCAATTACTTGGGAAATGGGCCATTTCAGGAAAAGCCGTATTGGAAGTTCTTGACTTGCTCCTATTTCTTTTAAATAGTACAGAGACAAATTGCTTAAAGAATTTCAGCCTAATTGAATGTCATGCTTTCACATTGCGAAGGGTGCTTCAGACTGCCATAGATGGAAATGTCAAATGTGACCTCTGGGTGCACTCATAATGACCTTTGGTTTTCAAATTCTGAAAAATGTATTGGGCTCCTGTGCACAATAAACTAATCCATTCTCTTTAGCATATGAATAATATATGTACATCCTTTCAAGAACAACCATCTACTATAAGCGAAGAAGCACTTCAAAAATCTTTCTTATGTAGTAACTTCACTTGGCACACAGAACATCAGATACATAACATTGGCAGTTTAAATATTGGACCCCAGTTTAACTTCTTAAGTGTAAGGCCAAAGTTTAAACTGGTCGATCCATTTATCTAATTACAATGTTGGAAATGATATAAAACCACAGTAGGAAAGTGGCTTTATCTTTTTAATGAAGCTATAAAAGCTCGTTATCTATATCATAATAACCTTTTATTTAACCCAAAATCACAGCTGTGTAAACCAGTTTAAGCTGTGTTGGAGTGGGGAGACAATAACACACTTTCACAGTTCCAGGAAACTACAAGGATGCTATCCCCTCCACTGTACTGTTATCCACAGCAAAAGGGAGGAGGAAAAAACCCCTCTGAATGGATATCAATCTTCAAAACATCATATGGGATTCTACTCTATTAAAACAAGTAGGCTAGACACAAACACCCAGCTTGGGTCACTAAAACTTCAATAGAAGCAACAACTGAGGCTAATTCTTGATGTAATTTTGAGGACCCATGCAAGATTTAGCTATAAAACTCAAACTAGTTCCAGTGCCTAAGTTCTAGCACTGGATTCAAGTCAAAGGAAAGCAAAAGGTTTACTGTAAGAGCCCATTCAAGATTTCTTTTCATGCGATCATTTTTCTTGAGATTAATCTGCATTTAAAAATAGATTTTTAGGACTGTAAATTGAAATGACAAGTTTGTGCTACACTTTTAACCTCATTTATATTACTTTTGCTTAAAGCTCATTAGATGCACAATATGTGAAAGTTAAATATTGATGCACTCAATCTGCTATTTAGTTAGGGTGAAAGGGCAACTTAAATAACTGTGATGGACAATTTCTCACAAATGTCGATGTATACTTGGCAAACGATAACAAAGCAAGCAAAACAAAGTAGTAATTTCATGAGGAAACTATATTTCTCCATCTTCATTTTTATAAAATAACTGAAAGAGCTTTGGTTTCAGTTTTTAGTCTTGTCTACTAAGAAGTTTGAAAAATTGGTTCAAAACATGTAGTGCAGGGACCTATGTAAACTATTGAAGCACCTCACTCAAAACCCCATTTCTGGAGTAAACAAAAAGTTCTTCCATATGTCTATAACAAGTTACTAAACGATTTGAATCCTAGTCTTCTAAACCAGGGAACCAACAAAGCAATACGATGAGTTGCAAAAATAGTGACTCGAATGAAGTACTATAATTCCATTGAATTTGGAAATAAGGCAGCAAATTCGGTGGGCGACAATTCTGCAGGAGGATTGTGTAAAGTTCTTTTTCCTTTGAGGGGTCTGTTTCTGCTGCAAATGGTGGAGGCCCAGGTTCCTCTTATGTCTCTAAGCTGCTTCTCCATGACAGCCCTCTGGAATGGGCCCCCATTGCTCAGTGGAAGACTCCTCTTCACTCCTCATATCCTGCTGGTGGCTCTTCTTGAATTCCCAGCACTGCTGAAGTCCTTTACAGCAGGCTGGCATTAGAGAGAGAGCAAGTGAGCAAGTGGCTCTCCTTGGGTCTGACTTCCTGAACTTGGGAGATCAGTGATTAAAGTTGCTGGTCATGCCTTTCCCATGTATGAATGGTCAACACAGAGAAGGAAGCCATAATGATGTTTTTCCATTTCACCTCAATTATTGTGATTGACAAAAAATAAATCACAAAGAAGAAAAAGTAGAAACAAAATCTTGCTCAGCTAGGAGCTTGGGTTGTATTGCTGATTTTCTTTTTCCTTTTTTGGGCCAGATCTGGCTGTGCTCAGGGCTTTCTCTTGGCTGTAAGTTCAGGGAACACTACTAGCAGACCCCAGGGACCATATTAGGATCGAACCTGGGTTGGCGTGTGCAAGGCAAATGCCTACCCGTTGTACTATCGCTCTAGTGCCAGCACTGCTATTGGTTTTAGTTGGCATGATTTTGTGCAAAATATCCTCAAAAAGGCTCTGGCTCATTTTCAAAGTAAGCATGTGTGTGTGCATGCATGCATGTGCACATACACATATATATGGAGGGAAGGCAACTGCATGTTTAGAAAAATGAAACACAAGCCTGTCAAGTGTACATTTGTTATATACATGCGTCATATGTAACAGTAAATGTAGTGTATGAATTGTGAATATTTGGAAAAGTATTGGTTATATTTGCTTTTTTACTATTTCCAAATCTAGATCAAAGCAATCTTGTTTTAAACACGGATGACAGTAATGAAAATGAGCCTGAGATATGTTAAAAGGCCGCCCCTGTAAACATTTCCTTGAAGGGAACAGTAGCAGTTGAGTATGTATCAGTTACTCATACTAGATCCATTACTATAGCAATGCTTTATAAAAGACAAACAGCTATCTAGACTGTCAGAGATTTATGGAATATTGATTTTGTTGGAAACAATTCACTGTGGTTCAGTCCTAGGCTTAAATCTGAGCTGGCCTTTACCATTGGGCATTCACTAGGTCTTCTGCTCTGCTGCTGTTGCAGTTTGTGAAGGAGCTTCTGGCTTCACGATCTGATATGTGATAAGATATTCTGGGTATGCCTGGAAAGGATAGGAAGAAACAGAAATCACCCTTCTGTTACATGTAGCATTTAAAACGTCCTTAATCCCAAAGTCTGTTAAGGCTCATCAAGGAATATATAGCTGAACAGAAATAAAAAATACACATAGAAGTATATTTTAAAAGGAGAATTTAGTACTTAAAATGCAGAAACTGATAGATGGTAAGATTTACTGAATTAAAAATTATATCTAATAGCAGAAATTATTAAATGGCTAAGTCTCTGCTTTTCTCATCTATAAATAGGCACCAAAATAATGAGGATTAAATAACTCTCTAGACTACTATAAAGTAACATTATTATTAACATTATTGTCATGCATTAAATTCTAGTTCCTCCTAATGTCTCAGCAAGTGATAAAGGATTATTGTTTTATTTTGGATAAACAAAATAATGCAAGAAACAGGCACAAGAAACAGGCCATGGTGGTGCTGGGGTATTAGGTATAGGGCTATATCCAGCAGTGCCCGGACTACTAGGTGTTTTTTAAGTTATAACTTTCTTTATACACATAGAAATACATTCTTTTCCAAAATTCTAGCATGCTCTGCTAGGAATGAATGACGCAAGGTTTATATCTTTATATCTGTTAGGAATATTGGAAGGTTCCCTAGCAGTGCTTAGGTTTGTAGACATCACATCTGGAGATACTCAAGCCAATGGCTACAGGACTGATGGTTTTAATTCTCAGCCAGAATTGCTTTGTTGCTTGGGCCTCCCAGTCCAGTGGAGGTTCTCAGAGCTCATTAGAGATAAGCCTGGCAGTGCAGTGCTAGGGATCCAATGCTGGCCTTTGGGCATGTTAGATAGATACTTCAGTCATTTAGCTATTTCTTTGGCCTTGGTTTCCATCTTTACTATTTCTTGGAATAATCAAGACCAATAAACTTTATATTTCTGGACTCTTCAAAGAAGCCCTATTAGACTAATAAGTCCATAATTTTATTATAATTAAAACGCCCCACAAAATTTGTACTAATTTTTAGTTTAGTTTAATTTGTACTAATGTTTAGCTATTAAAACAAGACTTCTTAGCTATCTACTGCTAATTTTAGAGGTAGGTATAAAAATTTATAGGAACAAATATTCTTCAACTTTTCTTTTTATACTTTTGGGTCACATTCGGTGATGCAGGGATCAAACCCAGGTCATTCCTGGATTGGCACATGCAAGGCAAATGCCCTTCCACTAGGCCGCTGTGCAATTGCTCTGGTCCCCTTCAACATTTTTATACCTATCAAACTATGCCTACTTGTCATCACACATTCCTATTGCTTATAGAAAGTTGCTTAAATTGCAGGAAACCAACAAACATTAACATTCTTATGCAACAGAAGTTTGACAGGTACAGGACCTGCATAAACAAGGGTCCATGGACCAGAAATTAAAACCAAGGCAGACCAAGTAGTTTGAAATCACTGCTCAAACACTGATGGGAAAAATGGAAATACTGATTTGGTAAACCATATGGCTTATTGGTCAAGTTACTTACCTACTCATCACAAATATAGATAAGCAAAAGTCCTCTTTAAACACTGTGGATTTTTATTAAAAAATGACTGTTTCGGGGCTGGAGAGATAGCATGGAGGTAGGACATTTGCCTTGCATGCAGAAGGATGGTGGTTCAAATACTGGCACCCCATATGGTCCCCGAGCCTGCCAGGAGCAATTTCTGAGCATAGAGCTATGAGTAACCCCTGAGTGCTGCTGAGTGTGACACAAAACAACAACAACAACAACAACAACAA